>JACEGR010008953.1:0-31440 GCA_014170235.1 Listronotus bonariensis
CTTGTCAAAATAAAGTTAATTTGTTAGTAATAATGACTGGTAACAAAGAGCAATTTACATTTATAAGGTGAAACCCTTAAAAGCAATACATTTGTTTTTAAAAAATTTAGGCAAAAAGTAAATAACAGTTTACTTTAATCATAAAGTAACGTACCAATTTCCTTGCTCTATGCTTTAATACATGTAAAATCTGCTACAGGTATTCAAACCTTTAAAAATAACCGGTATTCCAAATCAGTTATATTTATTATAATTTTTGAGAAGTTTTTGGAATTATTAAAAAATGTTTTTATTTCGGAAAACATTTGCAATAAGTCATATTTTTGCGCAAATAAAACATTTTTTTGTTGAAATTAAAAGTTAAAAGAGTTTCAGTATTTCGTGTTTTTCTTAGTTTATCTCTTGATGTATCTTACTTGGTTTGCTTGATCTCGTTTTGCAACTAGAGATCCCAAATTAAAAAATATAGTAAATATAGGATTTTAATTAAGGTGTAAACTACAAGCTTTATATTTAATGATTTAGAGAACTTTTAAATTTAAACTTGGCTATGCAATATTTAATTTTCCGCAGGAATTACCAGCTTTAACTTTTAACTTTTAGCAGTACATTTTTTCTTCGTTTTTTAAACTCTTGTATTTTTATGATTTGAAACTTTTTACTTTATTTACTTTTTAACGGACTATGCGTCTATTTTTCTTTATAAAACTATTTTCTGGAATTATTTTTCGTATAGCTTAATTATTAATAATTTTATTTTTTACAATTTTCTGCAAAACTGGAATAACCAAATAATAGATGAAATACCACATGTTGCTACTGTTACGTTTCCGTTGACGGAATTTTCTCTGGTAATTTTCACAAAAATTATTTAAATAAATCAAAAAAATATTGGCCCTGCAAAATGTAAGGTTTCATCAGAGTCCCCTACCACCAACATGTATGGTTAATGATGTCGTCAAAAATAACTACTAACCAGCTGATTTTTTATGGTAAATAAATAATATTTATATAATGTAACACCCACATTATTCTACAAATTGCGAGGTACGTCATTCTGGTTTTTTAATATTAACAAATCGACATATTTAATCTTTGATACCGTTGTATACTACCACCAACGTAAATTGTTGTAAGAAAAAATGTTGGTCGTCTTGTCAAAATAAAGTTAATTTGTTAGTAATGACTGGTAAAAACGGTCCAGGGATCCCTAACTATAACGATTTTTTCAAAAAATTTTTGATAACAGATAAAAAATGAACAATATAAACTCTTATGCCCAATATTGTGCAGTCCACAAAAGTCTGCAGAAATAGATTTAATGTAAGCTATGGTTAGCAATTTATCCTGATTTATAACTTTTAAACGCCACATATATCTGGACATATTTTACGGTAAACGTAAATAAAGGACTCTGGGGTGGACTTTGCTGACTTGAATAAAATCCTCTCTCTTAGCTTTAAACATGGTTTACGGAAGGCTGTAAAATATAATGCTTACTTTATTATGACTTTTTCAAAGTATTTATGTTAAGTTTGGTTTAGAACACTAAAAGTCAAGATACTTATTTTAGGTTGAATTAGTTTTATTTAGTAAACAGGAGGATGCATGGGTTAAAACATATTTATTTTAAATTAACGTGGGAAAAATGCTCGGATACGTCATCTTTATTTTTGGTTATTTACAAGCTACTAAAGTAATCCACGGTATGTCCACGGATGGACATCCTGTACCTGTTTTTTTATTTATAATTTCGGGAAAAAGTGGTTCTTTATAAAAATGTTTCAAACATAAATACAATACATCCGCAGAGACACCGTATACAGGGTGACTCAAAAATAAGCAATCAACATCAACTTCACTTACACTTCTTCAAAACACCCTGTATAATTGCTGTAAGGGTCTCATAAGACTCTATGTACTTTGATAGCGTATGTCCCCGGCCATCCGTTTCCGACTAGTATAAAACGAGAGTTATTCTTGCTAAACTTATTTCATTATCTATTATACGTAATTTTATTTTTCATTTGTGTCCGTGTCACTTTAAAGACAGTGAATTTGGTTCTTGTCTGATATCGGGTAAAGTTATAAATATTATTTTTAAAAATATTTTTAAGCACATTGCCCATTTTTAATAGAAAATGTGCAGTTTTTAATATTAATTATTGTTTTAATGCCTTGATGCACACAAAATAAATATACGTTTTGGTTTGGGTACATGGTTTTATAAAACTTAAAAATACTCTTGCATTGACTTTTTTTAAAAGGTTCCTTACTAAGAATTGATTAACAATTGTTTGTAGAGGTAATGGCCTCGCAGTCTTGGCAAACTCAGGCCAAACATTAATTTTTACGTTTTTTGACTCAAAAATAAACCATTTTTGCTAAGTGTAATACATTATTTTAAAGACAAAAAACCTTCTTTAAAAACGTACTGAATAACAAAATGGTTGTCATAACAAAAACAAAAGTTGATGATGAAAACCGAAACGCTGTAATTAAAATCTAAATGCAGGGATGCATTACTCTTTAAAGTTGTCGTAATATATTTTTTATAGATTTTTAAAATAATACTGCAGCACTTTTTCTAAAATGCACATTTTTAGTTTTTTTTTTTTCTAATATGTCAAAAACTAAACAAGATACAGCCGTCATCAAAACGGCAATAAATTTGCGGTTAAATGGCCTACAACTTTCCTTAATTACTTTTCTTTTTATAGTTTTTAATACCCTAATACATTCTCTACTAATTTTGGACACACCGTATAATCGTAACGATTGCATCAACATTGTATAATGTATTTTTATTTTATGTCGCCAGAACGTGTATAGCACATACACGTCCTGGTCCTCAAAAAAGGCCATACAAATATCTTAGCAAAAGTAATGAGTTTCTATTTAATTTTAAATTTATTGGGACATAAAACCTTGGAGTTATTATTTATGAAAAAGTGCTATGAGGAACACGATTCTGCAATAATATTTTATATGCCCTAACCGCAGAATAGCACAGCTGATTTATATGTTTTAACTTATTGCGGGCAAACCAATCTGTAAAATATTTTTAGGGTAATGTAAATACTAATTATTATAAATATGTTTTTTTATAGCTATATAAATTTTATTATTTTTTTGTTACATTTTTGCACATTTAAAATTGTAGTTTAATAATACTCCTAATAGTCCCTGGGCCAGTAATGAAATTTAGTTTATGATAATAACACCTTTAAAACCTTTTTAGGGGTGTGGTACTTTTGACGGGTCTACCATGCATATTCATACCGCCATATATGGAAGCGGCGCGTTAACCTAGTCTGTAAATGTCAAATGTTTCGGGTGTCTGACCGGGCAATCGCGCCTCTTTTTTTGTCGGATAAGTTTACCACAATGTTTTGCATGCAATTTTTAAACATTGTGACAAAAATTGTGAGGATTACAGTTACGAAACACGCCCAATCAAATACCCAAAACATGTCACTTATTCTGGGCACAATGTTAAAAGATTGCATGTAAAACATTGTGATAAACTTGTTCAACAAAAAAAGTGACGCGTTTGCCCCGTCTGACAGCCGAAACATTTGACATTGGCAAGCTGGGTTAACGCGCCGCTTTCATATATGGCGGTACGAATATTCGTGGTAGGCTCGTCAAAAGAAATACCCCCAAACAGGATTTAAAAGTGTTAATATCAAGTTAATTTTATTACTGTCCCAGGAACTTTAGTACTTAGGGCCACTGCAGCTCAGGTCACGCTCCATTCAAATTAAGAATCACAGTTCCCATTAGGTGCTCAACTCACGGTCCGGTTTTTTGTGTGTTATAGCGGATTAACCTACATTTTTTTCTCGTACGACTATGCCAGGTCGCCTGTTTATGTATTTTCGGAAAAAGATTTTGAGATATTTAAACACATGCCTCTGCACATGCCTTATTTTTTCTGAAATTTTATTATGACGTTTTAGGCTAAAAACAAAGAGCAATTTACATTTATAAGGTGAGACCCTTAAAAGCAATACATTTGTTTTTAAAAATTTAGGCAAAAAGTAAATAACGGTTTACTTTAATCATAAAGTAACGTACCAATTTCTTTACTCTATGCTTTAATACATGTAAAATCTGCTACAGGTATTCAAACCTTTAAAAATAACCGGCATTCCAAATCAAGTATATTTATTAAAATTTTTGAGAAGTTCTTAGAATTATTAAAAAATGTTTATGTTTATTTCGGAAAACATTTGCAGTAAGTCATATTTTTGCGCAAATAAAACATTTTTTTGTTGAAATTAAAAGTTAAAAGAGTTTCAGTATTTCGCGTTTTTCTTAGTTTATCTCTTGATGTGTCTTACTTGGTTTGCTTGATCTCGTTTTGTAACTAAACCAAATTAAAAAAATATAGTCAATATAGGATTTTAATTAAGGTGTAAACTACAAGCTTTATATTTAATGGTTAAGAGAACTTTTAAATTTAAACTTGGCTATGCAATATTTAATTTTCCGCAGGAATGCCCAGCTTTAACTTTTAACCTTTAGCAGTACATTTTCTTCGTTTTTTAAACTCTTGTATTTTTGGATTTGAAACTTTTTACTTTATTTACTTTTTAACGGACTATGTGTCTATTTTTCTTTATAAAACTACTTTCTGGATTTATTTACCGTACAGCTTGATTATTAATAATTTTATTTTCCACGACTTTTCTGTAAAACTAGAATAACCAAATAATAAATGAAATACCACGTGTTGCTTTTGTTATGGACACAAATACTGTTACGTTTCCGTTCACGTACGAAGTATAAGCCACCCCGAGCGTATTCTGACCTCGCTTGTTTCAACGACATCGATAAAATAGCACTGCATTGCTTCAACAAAAAATACAAATCCTCTTGTATTTTTAAAATAAAATTCATCTTTTGACCAAATTTTTTTATATTTCAAATTTTGTAAAATATATTTAAAAAAAAATATGTAGACCAGCCTCTTTAGTGTAGAACATATTTACGTACATATAAAAGTATTTAAAAAACATTTTATTTTGTACTTTTCAGCATTTACTATTTTTTCTTGCCGAAATTTATTGCGTGCAATTTTTTAAACATAAATGTATCTTTATTTAGAGTATCCAGTACCACCGCCGACAAAGTTTAAGGGGTGATTCTACAATGACAAATTTAATAATAATAAAACTCTATATGAATATATTATATATCCTAAACCTCTTAGTTGTTAAACCAGGGGTTGTTAAAAATTACATAGTATTTTTAAAATAAGTTTTATGGCAATTTAAATATTTAAGAAATTTTGGAGAACGTTTTCTATGCATTAAAAGACATTTTGTAAATTTTCACCAGTGTCGTCTAGAGGAGTAAAACTAACGACACATTAACATTGTAACTTTTTCTGTTCTATAAAATGATGTCACTAAATTTCCAATCCAACGTTTCGTCTTTGAGCCACCATCATCAACTTTATTTTTTTAATGGGCGGAATATTTGGTTTTAAACTTAATAAAATCGTTATTTCATTTTAAAACCAACGATATATAACACTTTACATTTATGAGACGTTTCAAACCGATAAACCATCATCATTTACCATTTCGCCATTACAAATAACGATTTTACCCCAAACGTTCGAGAAAATTTCCGTTTGCAGGTAAGTAGCTATCCATTTTTTTATGACAGTAAAGTTAATAGAGGCATTTGATTAAATTAAATTAAATATTACGTATAAGTAAATGTATGTAAATTACCTTAATTCTTGTAGCTCGTTAGTTAAATTATGAATAAATATATTAATTTAATAAAAGAAATAAAAATGAGTAATAGAAATAAATGGATGCATATTTACCTTCAAATGGAAATTTTCAAAATCGTTTGAAATAAAAACGTTATTTTTAATGAAAAAATGGTGGATGGTGGTTTTTTGTTCAAAACGTAGCATAAATGTAAAGTGTAATAAATCGTTCTATTTAGAATTAAAATACGAGTGTATTAACTTTAACACCAAATATTTCGCCCATTTAAAAATACAAAATTGATGATGGTGGCTCAAAGACGAAACGTCGGATTTTAAATTTAGTGACATAATTTTATAGAATAGAAAAAGTAAAAATAATAATGAGTTTAAAGTTTTAAAATATCTTTTTAAATAAACCGAGTAAACAATAAAAATGCGCAACCTTGCCCCAATTTAACCAACCCTGTATCTCTTACCTTTTCCGAGATCCTAATGGTGTTCTTTGAATTTGTAACAGCCTTTACATTTCTTTTGTATTTTTTTTTAATTTAGAACAAATTCGTTATTTTGACTAATTTTTAATTGATGTTTCATTTTCACGTAAATACAGCGTATCTACTTAAGTTCGCACCATATAGAAAACTTTTTTATTATTGATTTTATGAAACAAAGTTAGCTCTGCATAGTCTTAAACCCAAAATGCAATTACCAGATAATATTTTTGGCAGTGATATACGAGGTATGTCAAAAAATTTGAATTTTTCTACTAGAGAAAAGTACCCTTCATTTCCATACTATCGATTTTTTTTTCAAAAGGCAAGATGTTTAGGATTAAAAAAAAACATTCATTTATGCAAACACAAAAAAAACTTTTTTCTGCAGAACGGTGGAAATTTAAGTTGGTACTTTAGTGCATTCTTATTTTGAAATGTAATATGGAAAGAAAGGTTTATAACTGTAAAAACAGCATAAAATCATAGAAACGCTTGTTATTGCAAAAAAATGTTACATATTTTTTTTTAAATAATACAAATTGCACATTTATAAGCTATTTTTAATTTTAAACATATTTCCTTTATACAAATTTTTGATATAAAAATAAAGGTACTTACATCTAAAGCAAAATTAATATTTTTTGACATACCTCGTATTACACAGCAAAAATGAAGATCTAATAATTGCATTATGTGTTTTAGACCATACAAAACTTTTAATAAACAATAACTTTTCTTCGTAAAATTAATAATAAATAAGTTTTCTATCGGGTGCGAACCTAAGTAGGCACGCTCTATATACTAACCATTTCTTGGCATAGTCATCTACAGACACTCTACGAATAAAACAAAAAAACAAATGGATAAAAATAAGTTATTGCTTCCCCTGTATATAAAATCAACATTTATTTTTTGTAAATTTTTTGATAAGCAAACATTTTTACCCAGAATATATATATATATATATATATATATATATATATATATATATATATATATATATTTTAAATAACATTTTTTATCCATTTGTCCTCTAGTAAACCCCATCCAAAGACAGTCTGTATATTAGGGTGGAGTGAAAAACCGTCTTTTTTATAAATTCTAATACCCCAAAAAAGTTGCCTACAACCCAACTTAGTATTTTGACAAAAGTTTGTTGAAATCGGTAAATATCTTCTGCCGCCACAAGCTTATTAAAATTTTTAACAATATTTAAAATGTTTAAGGTAACAATACAAAAATACAAGATTTTCTATGCCCCTTATAACTACTTTAGATTATAGAATTGCTGCACAGACTATTATTAATATAAAAAATATTATTTTAATTCCGCCCCCTGCCGTCCTTTTATAGCGGCCTTAAATTTAACATAACTTTTTGAATAGGTTTGTCTTTAATTTACTTTAACAAAAAAAACAACCAAAACTATATGCCGTCCTGAAATAAATGACCTCATACGAAAATTCATTTTTACTAAAAATTTTTAGTAATTTTTTATTATTTTTGCATGAACCATCATATTTTGACGGCACACTGTTTATAATGCTTAATAAATGTTAACAATAAGTTTGAAATCGGTGCCGTCAAATTCTAAGTGACCACCCCCGAGGGGTAAAAATCCGATTTTAATTTGCGATTTCTGACCGCATGTACCACCCTTTTCTGACGGCATATATGAATTATACTTTTAAAGGAAATGCAAAGGTAACTGAATCATCGCCGTCAAGTATTCGAATAACTGGGGAGGGGGTAAATTTGCCGATTTCAAAATTTTTTCTGACTGTAGGTACCGCTATTTTTTGACGGCACAGAGTTTAAGAGCTTTCCTTTTTCCATTGCCTCTTTAACGAGAATAGTGCCGTCATGTATAAAGTAATCGAAAAGTACCCCCTTTTTTCTACACTTCAACTCACCTGTGCACTCACCTGTACCGCGGAAATTTGACGGCATAGTGCCTAAACTTTGTTTCTCGAACAGTACTTCAAGATCATATGTGATTCATTGTGTATAAAATCACCCCCTGAAAATTTGCTCTGGCTTGTAGTCTATTAACTTTAAAAACATATTATATACCTACAGTGTCGTCTTAAGACTCACAAAAACCAGTTTTTATGACAAAAATAATGTAAGCCGCTGAGTTTTTTCAATTTGTATATTTTACTTAAATTAGGTAAACGAAAATACAGCTTTTTGTTACGTAATATTTTTACGTAGCTTGCTTAGTTTTCAAGAAAAAAAAATTTGGCTAAATTTTCATATTTCCTTTACAAAAGTTTATCACCCTGTATAAATATACCCTTAAATTTTTTTACCCCAATAAGGAAACACCTAGTATACTTTATAGTAAACTCCTATTAGGTAAAATACAGAGTTTTTCGGTGAAACACAGTTTCGTTGGGAAGACAGAATAAAAAGTTAAATATATATTAAAAATATTTTTCAGTTATAATAAGTAACATTTGAGGTAACCTTTTTAATTGTATTACATGACCCTAATTTTATTTTTAACTAAAAAATAATTAAACTTAAATTTTGATAAAAATCAAAAAAAAAAAAAAATCCGGGTAGCTGGGGCGGCAGAAATTTTTTTTAGATGATTTTAAAATTAAAAATATTAAAATACTTTACAATAGTACTAGCAACTTTTGCGCACTATTTGAAATAACATTTTTACCTTTATTTTTCGCTCCACCCTACTGTACAGAGTGGGCAAAATTAAACTTGCAAACTTTTTAACTAATAACGCATTTTTTTCTGTTGCTCCTATATTTTTATTTTTAAAAAGCTAATAGGTAGATATGTTTTCTCTAGGTTTGCCAATTTTGGTCAAATGGATTTGGGCAGGACTGAACTTACAAGACTTTTCCAAAATACTGTATTTAACCTCGTTGCAAAAAAATCTGATTTAGCTGCAATTAAGCTAATAAGTACGTTTTTCTTGTAAAGACAAACTATGGGAAATGATTTAGTAAAAGCGAATCTGCCAACAATTTAATGCTCCCCATAAAGCATGCATTTCTTTTGAATTTAAAAAGAAGTTTTTTTAAGTCATCTTTGAAATTCAAAATGTTAGGTTACCATGGTTATTGAGTTGGATTCTAACCAAACTTAACATTATTTAAAAATATAGTATATTACGTTACAAGGGTGGAAAATGACTTATTTCACACGAGTGGGAATATTGTTGCACGAGGCGTCAGCCGAGTGCGACAAACCCACGCGTGTAAGAAAGTGATTTTCACACAAGTAATGTACACTATTTTTCCTACGACCACAAGTTATTCACCAAAAAACAATAAAAGTTGTTTGTCTTTACGGAAAAAATAAGAAAACAATTGAAAACTTTGCATCACTAGGGTGATATATACTTTTCCTTACTGCGATCATTATTACTTACTGTTTAACAATATTTTTATATCAAAAATCACCTACCTAGTCGCTTTTTATCATTTAAGAATTGAAAAAGGTCCTCATTAAAAATATTGCATGGCTTTTTTAATGTAAATCCCATTAACAGCCTGATAACTCCAAATTTATTTTAAATAACAATGACAGCGATGACAGCTTTAAATTATACTTTGCAACACTAGTGTTGTAAAGTACTTTGCAACACTAGTGTGATATAAGGCATTTTCTATGCATGAAAACAGTGTGCTATTTACTATTTTCACATGTGGTCGTAGGAAAAACTTATTAGCCTAATTGTAGATATTTTTTTGCAACGAAGTTTAATCCATCATTTTGGAAAAAGTCCCGTAAGTCTAGTCCTGTTTAAATTCACTTGACCAAAATTGGCACACCTAGAAAAACATATCTACCTATAAGCTCTTCAAAAATAAAAAGATGGGCGCAACAAATAAAAGTTATTATTAGTTAAAACGTGTGCAGGTTTAATTTGGGCCACACTGTATATGTATAATTCTACAGTAATAATTATCATCTTTCTCCATAAAATTTTATTTAACGAAATGCTTACCAAATGATTTTTTATTTTAAAAATAAATAATGAAAAAATCTAACTTTTTATGGAATTTGGTTCAAATAAAAAATAAAATAAAATAAAATAGTGTATTTTACAACCTAAACAGAATATAAATTATTAAATAAATCAACAAAATAAAATATGTTTTTAGGTATTTGGTGTATTGTATCTTTTCTTTTAGTGTTTTTCTTTGTAATAATCGTAAACATGAATAGCTGGTTGAAAATGGCCCAGATAAATAAAATGTACGGTTTTAGTGCGCCATATAAAACTTGCTTAAACGTAAGATGTTACATGAAATTTTATTTAACCTAGCTAGATTTACCCCTGAGACTATTATTTACGTTTAGGGTAAAAGATCTTGAGATACATTTCGCAGTTCTGCAATAAATCCAATAAAATTGCTTACAGTTTATTTTATGTAAATGACATTGTAGATTTTCGTTATCTTTGCAAAATTAAACAATACATGGAGTTGCGTAATACGGTATTTTAACGGCAAATATTTATTTAAATATTTAAAAAAATTTAAATACTTATTAAAACAGAACTTCCCGTGCTACTGTAAAATACACCCTGAGGTATTTTTACATCTTCAAAGCAAAAAGTCATATATACAAATCGGTGCAGTGCAGTTAAGAATTCTTCTTTAACAAAGTTTCTTGGCTTTGCGTTTTAAAAATATAGATCTTTGTTTTTTAATTTTGTGTACAAGCCCACCTATAAATTAAAAGTATAAAAATTTTAAAATTGATTTTTTTACAATATATGCTGTATAAATCAAACTTTGGCATTTGAAGAAAATACAAACACACAAGAAATGTGGTTGTATTTTACTGTTCACCCTTTGTGCGCGATCTCAAGGATATGAAGATAGAGTTTACATAGCTAATAACTCTAGAAACTTAATATGACTAGATAAACAAAGCTGAGTTGGGAGCTTCATATGCGAATAATTTGTTGTTTTGCTACTGAAGAGATTTAAATAAAACAACAATTTAATTATAAAGTTATCCTGATATACTTACTTAATAATTAAATACTCTGCCAGAACAACGTGTTAGTTTGCAAATAAATAGTTTAAAATTATGTTTATTATGGGATAATGTTGTATCGCACCTAAAGCAACAGTTATAATTTTTTTTTAATAATATCGCTAAATATTTATTTTTACTATGTAACTCTATAATTTGGACAAAGTGCAAAAAAAATATACATATAAATTTTCACCCCTCCTGAAAAAAAAGTAAATTATATCGTTTATAGAGCCAGCTTTTTAATTGTAAAAATATATTTAATTATAGAATATTTGATCACTGTTAAACTTACTTGAGATTTTTTTTTTTTGACAAGTTACAAATAAAGAAGTTTTTTATTTGTTACACACTTAATGGACCACACTGGATATAATATTACCGTAATAGGTTTTATTATTACTTATTATCATTTTTTTATGTTTTTATGTTAAAAATAAAATTATCAAAAAAACACAAAGTTTAATCGCACCAAAGCAAATTGTGTTTCCGCAAACCATAAAGTTCTAATATACATAGAAAACTCAGCTAAAATTTTTATGCGTCGAATTTAAATTTACCCTAATATTTATTATTATACATTTTATCTTGTAAAATTGTTAAATTTACACTTGGTTAGGTATATTAGAAAGAGGTAGAAGTTTCATTTATTTCCTAAAATTGATTCTAGCGTCCTCTATTTGCACTTACTTACATGTGCACTTAGCTGTCTGGCAGTTAGAGGGCTCCCTAAGTATCAAATGTCGGGATATTCTGGATGCCAATATCGATTTCTCTTAGAGCTTTATTACCATTGTCGTAGAAACATTCGGAAAATCTGAAAATACTTTTAAACTATTATAAAAAAAAGTTGGAGCAGCTTCATAAAATGGATTCATTTTTTATATGGTAGAAGAAAGCAATTGCCCTCGCAATACACTTAATTTTTTTGTGGATTTACAACTTTGGACATAGGTCACTTTTAGCCACTAAAGAAACGTGATAAAATTACAAATAAATTTTATAAAAGGTGTGTCAAAAATAGATAAGAATAACCAACGTCCAGCGTAATAGATTTAGAATTTTTTTAAGTATACAGGGTTTTCATTTACGTTTTGCCAACCACTTACAACGATTACTAAAACAGATAGAAAATAAACTTTTGTATAGAGGTCTTAAAGCTTTTTTCTATCATTTTTATGTATAACAAAAGCAACAAATACTGATCATTAAAAAGTTTAAAAAAATGAAGAGGTAAACTTTTTTTTAAGTGGAACACTCTGCATGTAATGTCACAATTAAAACGGTCTTTAAAAGATATAATGAAAACTATATCCAGATTTAAATGGCCATATTTACAAAACTATTAAAGGTAGATATATTAAATGTTGTATGTTTTTAGAGACCTTTTAATGGTGACATGCACGGTGTTCCATTTAAAAACAGATTACCCCTAATTTTTTTAACATTTTGATATTTATTTAGTTATCGTTGTGGTGCAAAATATAAATGAAAACCTTGGACATCTTTTGCATATTATAAAATTAATGACAAAAAGCAACACTACAAATTTGTACACTTATATCTATTCGACACCCAAAGCACCCAATCAAGCCCCATTGCATATATACGTAACGTATCCACTTTATGCCACCGACTAAACCAATCAAATTTATTTGGGTTTTGTATTTAAACCAATATTTTTAGTTATTTTGTAGTAATGTTTGCTGTTTTGTGGTTTTTCTTCTTTTAAGTTTTTTAATATTGTCGGACTAAGGTCGGAATACGTTACCGATCGCGATAGGATACGTGTGCCGGATCGCTAAGCAACGCAACGTATTAAAACCAACGTATCGGTTTTTCGAAAGGGCATTACGATACGGATACGGATAAGTGATGCTTTTTAAAAGAGCTTTTACATTGCACAGCTTTACCGATGATGAGCAAAAAAATATTTGGTAATTTTCAGAAACCTGCGGCAACTCGGATTTTGACGAAATTTCTTAATTTTTGACAGTTAAAGGAAAAACGCCTGCCTTACAGGAACTTATCAAAGTGGTAGTGTTGTATCCCATATATTTTTACAACTACAATATTTAAGTATTTCGACGTAAAATTTAAGTACAATTTCTACCTAAATATACTTTTAATAGCCTAAAAGCAAAAATTTAACTGAAAATCATCACTTTCACGATAGAGGTTTTTAAACGTAGTTTTTAGCGATTTTAGCCCTCCTTTTACAGCGAATATATCGGTTTAGGATTTAAACAAACACCAAGTAGGCCATATTTTCTCACGCCGCGGTCTTACCCAAAAGAAATAGTTTCACACACTTTTTATGTCTTGTTTTCCACGTATTTTTTAGTGTTAATGTAGAAGTTGCGGAAAAAGGATTGTGCATAAAATTAAAGTAACTCATAATTTTTATGAGCAACTTTAAAAGATGAAAAAAACACAAGGGGACACTTACTGTTGTTAAATCCTTTACATAGGTTATTTAATTTTACAATTAACAACTAACTTTTTTGTTTTGGTTTCAGCTCTCCGAATTGGAGCAAAGAGTATTGGAGGCGGAAGGTCGTGCGGAAGAAGCGGAGGATAAGGTAGGAATAGGTTTTTTGAGAAAATTTTAAAAATAAATATAAAAGATGATTAAAAAATTAGATAAAAAATAAACATTTAGTCCTACGTAATTTTTTTATAAAAATAGTATTCTTTTTTGTTTTTGTATTTTTAAAATTAAAGTCTAAAAAACTGTTATAATCATTATGCTAGATATTTAAAAATTATATTTTCTCGCAATTTTTCGAATGTGTGTCCAATTGTCAAAAATGTTTGACTTTAACTGCCTAATAATAAGTTAAAAATAAATTGCAAACCACCTATATAAGTACCAGATATTTAGGCGCGTCACCAAAATTTTAATTTTAGGAGTATAAAAGCGAGACATAAACCCACCCCCAATATGTACCAGATGCTATTGGCCTAAAGAACAACATAAAAAAATATATTTTAAAATTTAAAAAAAAAGTTGATCTTTTTGTTAGATCCTCTAAAAAAATCAAGGTTTTTAAAGCGAATTCTATTTTTTTTTAAATGAATTTATATTGACCAAGCCACTATTTTAACCTTCAACTTTTTTCATAAAAACTTTTAGATGCAGCTTATTGTTAAAAAGGGGTAGATAATTTTTGTAAGATTGGTGATTTGACTATAAAAACTTACATAAAAAATACAGGTAGAGAATTTACTTTAAAAACCTAAATTATTGCTGGACGGGAGGATGACCTTCCATGTAGGAAATGTGTTCATGGTTTATTTATTTTCTGAATGCCAAAGATACTAAAGTTTATATAGTTTACTGACTCCGAGGAAATAAGTATAATTAAGACCATATTTATTTCATTCTGAAAGCGATGTCGCCAAGTACACAAAAAATGATAAAGTAAACAAACCTTTTCGAAAGCACATAACCTCTGACAGAGCCTAATTACATATTTTTGAGATAAATTAATAAAAATACTGCGAAAACACGTACCACGTACTTAAAAAAATTCTTATTTCTTCCCTGGCGTACCATAAAATCTGTAACGCGTGGCGTAGTTGTCGGGTTGAATATTTTGTGCTGCAATTAATCATTGTTTACAAAAGGGTTTATTTGTTTTATCATTTTTTTGTGTTCTTGGCGGCATCGCTTTCAGAATGAAATAAATATGGTCTTAACTATACCCATATGCTAATAGTTACTAATATGGTCACAAGTCGTCACACAGAAATAATTTTTTTTTTTTTTTGTAAGTAAAAGTATTTTAAAAACTTGTTTTATTAGTGACTAAAACAAATAAAAATTTAAAGCTTTCAAAAACAATACACATTATCGTACGAAGTTTGTTAAATCTCTTGTTTTGTAGGACCTAAATTACAGTCCAAGTAATATTATTTGTAACTAAATTTAATAATATACAGGGTATTTTCTTATTGCAGTAAAAAAAATAAAGGGCGTATTCCTGAGCCAATTTTATAAAAAAATCATATAAACATAGGTCCGGGGATGCTCTGATTCTAAGGTACAGAATGTTAAAGTTTTAAAATAAACTCGGGTTTTTAGCAATATCTTAAGTATGCCTTATCCGAGTTTAATAAAATTTAGCTGTGGTATTTGTTAAAACAAGAAATTAGTTTAGCCTAAAACTAATTTTAATTAGTGAGACCAGTGGCAGCGTAAGACGAATTTTTTTATAGCTTGCTTGATTTTTTAAAAAAAAACATCCTCTAAACTGCATAATTCTGGACCGTACAAGGGCATATTTTCCTTTTTAAAAATTAAGTGTTACAACTTGTTATTAGCAATTATTTAACCACAACAACTAATACATACTTAATTAAATATCGTTGTTTATATCTAATCCAAAAATTTTAACAAAAACAAGTGTTTTAAAAATTTTAAAGTTTTTGAAAAGTTTAACATATTTTATCTTAATAACGAAAAATTTGGGGGACTCATGTTTATATAAACCTTTTTTAGAAAAATAGCTCAGAAATACGCTTTAAAATTTTCTTACCGCAATTAGAAAAAACCCCGTATATAATTTATCTTTTGTTTTTTTTTCGAAAAAAAAATGCAAATATGCATATACAGGTGATTCAAAATCGATCACAAAACTTAAGGGGTGATTCTACTTGACAAAATAAGGGTAGAGCTTCATATAATTTTTTTCAAAATGTCATTCATTTTCGAGTTACAAGCCGTCAAAAGTTCAATTTTTATTTTGGTTTTTCGCCATATTGCATTTATTTTTTAACCAATCCAGTTGATATTTGGCACACAAATCGAGCTTTGCAGATTCTAAAATTTTAGGACAAAAGTACTTTTTTAAATACTGCCAGAGGGCACTTTACCTAAAACTTAAAATTTATTTACATCATAACTTTTTATTTTGACAGATATTGCAAAGCTGGGGCGCCATTTTATAGACAATCTAAAATTTAAAAATAAGGTATCTCTTTATTAAAATCGATAAACCTCACCGTTTAGGCACCAATAGAAATCAAAGTTTTCATCAATTTCAATCAAATTACCTACATACATACAGGGTGTCCAGTAACTCAACTGACAAACTTAACCAAACGATTCTACAACAGAAAATAAGAAAAAACTTCTATATAAACATATTATGTCCTAAACGTCTTAGTTTTTGAACTAAGGTGTATTAAATATTTAAAGAAAAAAACTTACATAAACATATGTCTTAAACGTCTTAGTTTTTGAACTACAGGATGTTTAAAATAAAAATAAAAAGTTTTTTTTAATATTTAACACACCGTAGTTCAAAAACTATGACGTTTAGGACATATGTTTATATAATTTTTTAATTTTCTGTTGTAGAATCGCCCCGTAAAGTTTGTCGGTTGAGTTACTGGACACATATTGATGCCTAAACGGTGAGGTTTATTGATTTTAATAAAGAGTACCTTATTTTTTAAGTTTTTAATTATCTATAAAATGGCGTCCCCAGTTTTGCGATTTCAGTCAAAATAAAAAGTTATGATGTAAATAAATTTTTAGTTTTAGGTAAAGTGCCTTCTGGCGGTAATTAAAAAAAGTGCTTTTGTCTTAAAATTTTAGAATCTGCAAAGCTCGATTTGTGTGCCAAATATCAACTGGATTGTTTGAAAAATAAATGCAAAATGGCGAAAAAACCAAAATAAAAATTGAACTTTGACAGCTTGTAACTCGAAAATGAATGACATTTTGAAGAAAAAAGTTATAAAGCTCTACCCTTATTTTCTCAAGTAGAATCACCCCCTTAGGTTTCGTAATCGATTTTTGAATCACCCTGTATTTACTCACACTCGTACTTTTAGTTATGCCTTTTCAAATTCAAAGTGGTCCATTACCATTCAGGTATTACCATTGCCTTATGGGTATAAAAAATTGTTCATTCAAAAGCACCCCATTCGTACCGTGCATGCATCGCGAGGGATGAAATCGAGTCGAGGGTTGCTTAGCGACCGTTTCTAACTTTCGCTATCGCACTTTTATTGATTATTTTTCGTCTCGTCGGGGTCTGTCGGCCATGGCGTCTTTCAGCTGACAGAAAAACAGAAAATTGCGATCGGTTTTTGTTTTGTGGTTTGGTTTTTTATATTTCGTTTGTTTGAGAGATAGTTCTCTTGTTTCGGTAAAATGGAGCTTTGGAAAATGTAAGTTTTTCTTTTCTGTTTTTTTTTCTTTGATGCATCCTAGTGACGGATTTAGGTTGTTTTTTTTAGTTTTTCCGTAATGAAGGTTTGTTTTTCTTTTAAAAGCTTTATTTTAAAAATAATGTTTGCCTTTTGGGCTTGGAAGAATTTAAATTTTTGCGATGTTTTATAGGGTATTTAAGAATATAACCATAAAAAGTTGTCTCATTTCTAATTTAATCATAATAAAGATTTCTCTTTTGACATGTATTTAAAATACTTAAAAATAATAAATTGAAAAAAAAAAGAATAAGTACTAGTTTTAACAAAAACCAAAATCGAGTTATAACAATTTAATTTTTAGTTAAGGCTATGGGTATAAAGCTTTCTTCATAGCCTTGACCTGGAATTTTAGGTAAGCAGACAAAATGTTTTAAGGTAATGCAAACAAAAATGCATTTTCATTGATGTTTTTATAATAAAGTAGCTTGCTGTCGTTCAAATGTAATTTATTGCAAAAAGCATCTCATAATTACACACGTTGTGCCATCTCGATGCTTCCAATTGACTTTTTAGTGTGTTAAACACTAACCTATAGAGATGTCGATTTTAATTCATTATTCCTTACAAAACAAAAAAGCTTTATTTTTATTTAAATAATCTAAAAAAAATATGAAATCGCACCAGAGCCAAGGGCGTAGATTATTTTGTCTAAAATATTTGTGCAGATGCCACGGACCTTCTTAATGTAAGGTGTGTTTGGTATAGTGAAAAGTGTAGTGTAGTGTATTGTAGTTTTGATGCCAAACGCGTTTAACTGAGTTATGTCACAAATGTCAAAAATTTAAAAAGGTTTATATACTTTTATTTATAAACAAAAAATTAAATTTTTACATATTTGGCTTTCTTGTTCTCTATATTTGTTTGTACGAGTGGTCCAAAGCCTTCATCGACAAGAATTATCGTTTTAATAAAATTTACCTAACTTCACAACCTCAAAAATAGTGTAGTTGAGTTAAAAAAGTTATAACTTTTGTTCTGCCAAACAGAGCTGTAATAATTAACACGGCAAAAAAGCAACAAATTAATATCTACCAAAAACTAAAATTTTTAGTTTAATATTGTTTATTTTAAGGATGAAGAATTTGCAAACCCGTGTTTTTTTTATAAACTTTGTGTTTTAAAAATAAATAAAATTCGCATTTTAAAATTTATTAAATACATGAAAACACTGTGAAAAAATCAATTTTAAGAAACAAAATATAACTTATTTTTACCAAAGCTTTTGTAGTGCTTTAAAGAAATTGCTTTTTTTATATATAGTTCTTTACAGCATGTGTAAGTTTCTTATGCAAAAAAAAATATCTCATTTGGGGTATCTAATAAGGAAAATATTTTAGTGTTATAGATATAAGACCAGTGGCGGCGGGGGCGGATTTGGAATTTTTTTGCCGTCCGTACGCTATGATTTTTGCCGGCCCTGATTTTTTAATTTTGTGGTTGGGTAATAAATTTTGAGGAGCAAAAAACAAGTGCCTCACTTCTATTTTTCTTCTCCTACAATATAAATAATTTAAAATTAACAATTTATGTAGTACATCTACCGCCCTAGGCTCCAACCTCCTCAGCCTGCTGGTAAATCCAACACTGTATAAGACAACATTTTTGCAACAACAGTTTTCTAGTCATAAAAATATAGTTAGGCGTTAGATATAGATAATATCACGCTATTTATAAATCATCATTCTCGACTTAAATGAGCATACATACATAGAATCCTACCTGAACTGAAAGGGAGTCCGCGAGTGAATGCAAACGTGTGTATGCTGAACTGACAAATTTATAGTATCGGTCTTACTCGCAGACTGGCATTCCTACCTACCTTCAGGTAGGATCTAAGGCAAGTATCATAGTAAGCATGCCTATTTAGAGCCACAATCGTTTCTACTTGTTACTTTAACCAACGTATAAATAACTATATAGTAGTCTCACAGTCTCACAACTACATGCGATTTATTATATCCAAACAATACCAACATATCGGCTTAGCGTGTGTAAGTTTGCCGGTAAGCGCTATCCATCTAATTAATCCACTTGGTTAAACACACTCATTGGAAAAAAAACTTAGTAACACACGCTGCATAAATTAATCCATCTTACTTTTCTTTTTTTTTTAGTGGGGACGAGACGCAAGGGACATCCGTTGTCGCTGATAGCCGAGTGAATTTACTTTCCCAAACAGCAAAAACTTTCCACTGGGCAATCCCCCATATAAGTAAAGCACGGGTTTCGCGATGCTTTATGTCCGCTCCACAGCTTAACCATCGTTTGGTAGTGTATCCCAGCTCCGCAGCAAGGTCAAGAAGTAGTGGCGACGCATGCTTTACTTATATGGGGGATTGCTCAATGGAAAGTTTTTGCTGTTTGGGTTAGTTATTGGTACCGAGCTTTTACCTTTAGCAAAAATATATAATCTATTGGCAACAAATCTGTAAAATATGTGTTAAAGTACTTTTTTAATTTGTAGGATGATTCGCTCTTGGTCTCAACCCCTTAAATAGTCATTATGATTTTTAATACATACATTTTATGATAACGGTCCTGATAACTAGCAGTTATTTTTATTAGGTAATGAGCTCATTAACAAACACACGCAAATTATTTATGAGATTAGTCGTCGAGACGGCGGCTTAGGCACAAAATTACAAAAATATTTAACCCAAAAATAGAATCAACACCCTTGTCATTAGCTTTAGAGTTAAGGACCTTACGATTTGGCCACAAGCCAAACATAAGGTGTATTAACACTTTTTTGCTTGAAAATAATATATACCATATTTTATGTTTATTGTATAACGTTGATTATGGTGTTATGATTTGCTTATACCTTTTAGTATTTATGTTTATGATATTTGTTAAAAAACTATTATTAGTCCAAAACATGGTAATTATTTGCATTCAGGCATCACAAAATTATTTTAAATAGCTTTTTGTGTGTTTAAAAAACAAAGGAACGAAGTGAAAACATAAGATTTAAAGAGATATTTTTATCCAAGCAAACAAAAAAAAAAATTAAAAAAATAAATGGAAAACTCACTAAAAAGCCAAAAATAATAAATAAAAATAGTCAAGAAATAAAGTTGGTTAGCAACATATGTCATTAAAGTATTAAAATCTTTTGTTACTAAAATTTATAATGGTAAAATGTTGTTCTCTAATTTCATTACACATACTGAAGTGACACCGAGTATACAGTGAGGATATTAAAGTCCTCCGCTCCCCTTTATCTTTTAAATGGGACAAGATATTCGAGGGCGAGTAAATTTTGGGTAACAGGGTGTCACTTAAACTACTTTGTAGCATAAAAATAATTTCTGTCACCTGACCTCCTACCAAGGGGGCACTAGCAACTTTTTATTTTAATGGAAAGGGGGTCCATGTAGCACTTTATGTTAAAGGTCTGTTGATTCTTTACTCAAAGATACTTTGTTTTTGAAAATCGGTCCAGCTGTTCCAGACTTAGAACTGTTTGAAATTTGACTTATACCAGTGTAAAACCATCCGGTTTTAATGGCATTGGCTTGTAAGTCTGGAACGGGCCGATTTTAAAAAACAAAGTGGCTTTAAGTAAAGAGTTAGAGGACCTTTCAATGGAGGTGCTACATGACCTTCCTTATTATTTGGAAGAAAAAGTTTTAATTGCCCTCTTAACAGTAGGCCACGTGACCGGAATTATTTTTATATTAAAAAGTAGTTTAAGTGTTACCCTTTTACCGATTTTTTTCCGATTTCGATATCTTGCCCTATTCAAAAGTTATGAAGGAGAACTTTTACAAGCCTCACTGAATGTATGTACAAATTGGAGCTAAACTACAAACACTTAAATCTCTAAAATGAATGGGCCGATTTTCAAAAATAAAACGGCAATAAATCAAAAGGTCTTTAAAATGAGATGCTACCTGACCCCCTTTACATTTGAAAATAAAATTGTTAGTGCCCTCTTGACACTACACCACGTTACCATAATTATTTCTATACCAAAGAGTAGTTTCAGTGACACCCTATAACCCAAATTTTACCTTACCCCTTATCTCGATATCTTGTCCCATTAAAAGATAAAGGGGGAGGGGTACTTTTAATATCCTCACTGTATACGCCGAATCTTAGTAAACAACATAAAATTTTACGTAACTAAAAGCTTGAAAATACTTTGGCATAAAATGTATGAAAAATAGTAGTAATACGGACTTATGTAATTGATGTACCAGTGCATTCGCGTAAGTCGATTGCGTACAATTTTGCATCATAAAGACACACAAAGTGTGTTTAATTGGGACCAGAGACTAAATAAAATGGCGTTTTTTAGAGCTTCAAAAATATTTCTTTACTTTTTGTAATTGATTCGACTATCTATTTCAGTAGATCAAACTTTTTCGCTAATTCACAAATTTTAATTTTTGCATCGTAGTCTTTAATTATGTTAAGTTTTTCAACTCCAAAGGAAATGTTTTTCTTTATTGTTTAAAGCAAAGAGTCAGTAGACTTCGTTTGGATGCCATAGTACTTAGTACATATCTCAGGTCTTCGCATAGCGCACAAAAAACATAAAATCGTAACTTGTACTTAAGTACCTACGCGCCGATTCCGCACTACATAATAATACGGGCGCCGGGCAGAGAGTGTCACAAACTGCTGCCGCTTGACATCGACTATACGGCCTTAAAAAAAAATAAACAGACGAGAAAATTAAATCCGAATTCGCGTAAGTCGGGGTATTACTGTACTACAGTCAAGAAAACAGTGGTTATTACCCACTGATCTGAAAAATAATAAGGTTAAATACAGCAAAATGACAATAACCCCTACGTGGGCATTGCGCAGCCCCTTGTGGGCATGCGCACAAAAATTTACTGACTAGCGGAAAACAAACAACAGGACTTGGTTTGGAAATTTGGTAGACGAGGGTTTTTGGGGCGCTAATAACGAGTTTTTTTTTTTTTGGAAAGTATTCGTTCTCAAGATATTCATCATCAAAGTTGAAATTCAATTCTTAGTTTCACTCTATTCCGCCTTCTTTTTGCACAAAATTCTTGATATAACACTTAACAGGCACACAATATTATATAAACATCTTTAAAAAAAAACTTTTTTAGTTATTTTACACGTTTTTGCATTAAATTCCAAATCTTTTACCTCTAAAACGCTGCAAATATGCATACACCTATGTGTATAATGGTTTCAGACATGGCGACTTGATTTAAAGCAAACTTTTTATATTAATAAAGAAAGGCTAAAAACTAATAAGAAAAACATGTTTTAAAAAGTCCCTAAAAATTAAACCGGTTTAGATATTGGGTACTTTTTTTGTCTTGTATAATTTAGTATACGGGACATTACGAGAGTGCTTTAAAGCACTAATCTCAACTTGAATTCCGTTTTTTGCTGGACCCTCTTTGACTTAACCTTAAAACTGCACGATTTTTTTGCGTTATTAGATACCTTTCTTCTTAAAATTACTTTGACATAACAAAACTAAATCAATTGGTATTTGGTTTATTTTATCATAAAACCAATTAGTTTTGGTGTAACTAGTTTTGGTTGGACTAAATCTCAATTTATAAACTGTTATTTCACTTCCGCTGCCGTAGCAGTTTTCGTTCAGTTAAACTTGGCGTGTTGTGCCATTTGTAACCAGAACTAACCAGAACCAATTTTAAAACAGTATTTACCAATCGGTGATGTTGACGTTTAAACAATGTATTATATGTCAAAGTTATCACCAATTATTACCGCGGTTATAATTGGTTGAACTCCTAAAATTGATAATTATAATGAGTGTGGCCCTGTTGCTATGTAGGTAAACATTTTCAGTGTTGCAACCACTATATTTATTAAAATAATGCAAATTTTGTCAATGTTGCCAACACTATATTGGATTTTATTTGAAAAACACTAACTTTTATGAGAACTGCGCATTTGTAAAGGTGTACAGCAACTCTCCCAGTGTGGGGTCAAAAATCGTGCGCAGGTCTATTGAAAATATATGGGGAACATTTTCTAATAGCTATCCGTTTTATTTTTCAGATCATTGTAATTACCATATATGTGTGATTTTAATTGGTTAACCGCCTAAATTAAATGATAATTGTAAGTGAATAGTTAACAGCTACTAATAATAAATATTAATAAAACAAAGGTAATAGTAAACCAGGTCCCCTTTTAAATCAAAGGCACTGATAATCCATTAGCACCCTAAATAACTAAATTTAAAAGCCTGTTTAAAATCCAAACGAGTTCACTTCCCTTTACATGTCCCACATGGAGATAGCTTCGTAGTAACGTATGAGCAATGACTAATATGTAGGAAAAGGCAACTTGTCCTCCTCGTTCCCTTTTTGCGGTAGATACAATACACACCCTCGATATTGTTAGAATATGAATGGATGAAAAAATATTTCACCATTGGTTTAACTTTTATTTTGAACATAATAACGCATCTCATTAAAAGTTTCAGGTGTCAACAAATCTATTAGGCAACTTGAAGTTAATAATAAAATTCGGTATTGGTAGATGATATGGAACGAAAGGAGTATTTTCTTATATTTTTTTACTTATTAATTGTTTTTGGTTTTACGGGAAATAACTTAGGTTTTGAGTTTTTAAACGACATATCCTATTTGAGGAGACATATTTAACTTTAATTTTTGTTTGTTATTCCTTGTTTAAAAATCTTACTTTGTTATATTGAAATTCACAAATTCTTTTTTTTCAACTGAATTATTTGTTTTATTTGTCTTTCATAATCTGTATTTTGTCAGTATAAAGGAAAAAATTAGTGTATTTCAATATTAAAAATAAGATTAAACAAGACATATCAAACAAAAATAAAAATTAATTATATCCCCTTTTAAAAAGTCAGTTGTCATATATTTTACCTTTTTTTTCTTGATTTGTAAGAAAATTCTAAATTGGAACGAACTTTTTAAATGGCTACCCTTATTTAAAAAGCATTAAAAAATCTGACGATACAAATTGTTTTTCTTATTATTAACTTTTAAACATGAGTAAAAGGACCTTAGTCGTAATCCATTATATCGGTCTTCTAAAGATGGCGGAATAACCGTTTTTAATGCACTCTTACAATATATATAGATACCAAATAAAAGGGTTTATTAATAGTATGTCCTAAAAATATAAGTATCATTCATTCAATTATTGATGGACTAAGTTTTTATACGTTTGCAAATGTCTTATCGTAATTAATCGTTAGTAACTCGACCCGCTCGAGTGTAGTGATTTCCCTGCTTAATAGAGCAAAGTGACCAAATATGGAATACCATTTTGTTTTTTACACATAATTTGCATAAACATTATAAATTAAGAAACTTTATGTAGTAATTATTAACAATTATTATATTTGTACTTAATTTTGCAAAAATTTTAAGTTACATTGATTTTCAGTAAGATTTAAAAAACGAAATAATGATGAGGGTAGCTAAATATGTAAAAGCTACCCTAAATTTGGAATACTATAGACACCATTGAAAGTAAAACCTAACTAACAAGAAACTCTTTGAAAACTTTGATATAACATGAAAACCAATATAAATTATTTGCAAAAATCACAGATCTAGGCATTAAACTCTGGTCCAGTGCAATTGAAGACCTGAGAATGAAAAGTGGATAAAGTTTTTTCTTGTTCACTTTTTATCCCAATTATATTTAAAAATTATAAAATTAATAACTTATGTCGTCAGCTCTGCGTAAAAAGAATAGGTTTATTTGTTGGTTTTAAGACTAAACGAAAACGGAGTTTTTTGTGTACAAAAATTAAATAAACAAAAATTATTTTTGATAAATATGGTCATTATCCACTTTTCATTTTCAGGTCTTCAATTATTAGGTGCCCAGAGCCCACACATTTGCCATTGGACCCATTGTTCCCCATAAGCATTAGTTAAAACAGCATGCCACAGAAATTAAACTCCGATTTTTTAGAGTCTGTAGCAGTTATTTTCCATTAAGGCATTGGGTCTTTTGTCTGTATCAAACAGCACCACCTGTTTTAAGCTTTTTTTTTTTTATTTTATTTTCTTTTTCAGTTTTTCTTTTTTGCTAATTTATTCGTCTTTTCTTCTTGCTTTTTTATGAGTTACTATTTTTGTAAGGGAATGACCTGATTACAGCTGCAACAGATTTTTTCTTTACTTTATTGAAATATTTTTAAATCATTAAGAAAACCGACTATGAAATAGTTCATAATTGGGAAGTTTGGTTATTGATGTGATCTGTCCATGTTTCTATTTTTCAACGACTTCAAACTAATATTTATTTATTTTTATATATCTAAGAAAGTAATTAAATTAAATTATGTGAAAACCTACGAGAGAACATCTAATTTATTTCTAAAAGTTATAAAACCATTACTTTCTACACTTTTTGTGCGAAAAATACGTTATTTTTTAAATACCTTAAAAAGGTCTAAGAAAGCTAAATTAAACAAAACACTGCTGCAGGGACAAAAGAGCTTGCTTTATACTGGCATGTTACCACTTCTACTCGCAAATGGGCATATAAAAAGATAATTCATTCTAATTGCGTGTGAGTTTCCGCTTAATAAGAGAATTGCCGATATTCCATAATGTGGATACTATTTTACATTTAGCCACTTTTATCCAGTTTCATTAAAGTAGTCAAAAACTAGTCCATACTATTTCCTAATTAAAAATGATGTTTTTATTTCTGCAGTTTGAGCTGCAGTTAAGAAAGCTTAAAAGTCCATCTTTTTTTCCAATAAATATCCATATTTGTACCACTGGTGAAAATGCAAGATATGCTGTTACGCGCTTCACATAATGTACACAAACAACACAATCCCAGCAATCGAGGCGATGACCGGAGTTTGGGGTTCTCTCTCGGGGAAGTTTTGTGACAAGCAGTGAAACGTCGCCGTCGGGACGCTCTGGGTTTAGCGTCGAATAAACCCTGGCATGCTATTCGGTCTTCTTCAGACTAGTTGTACACTTTGTAAGCGTCAAAACAGTCGGATTTATGTTTGTTGTGCTAAGTTTAAGAAACCCTGGGTTTGTTTGTCTAAAAACTAGAAGTTTTATTAATTGTTTATTGAACACAATGGAGATTTGCTTTAGATGTATTAATTCTTGTTTAGGTAAGGCTAATATATTATACTTAAAGTAAGTATATTAAAAAGTTCCCCCCTCACTTTATCTTTTGAATGGGACAAGATATCGAGATCGGATAAAATTTAACTAAAAGGGTGTCTCTTAAACTACTCTTTAGCATAAAGATAATTTTGGTCAAGGGGCCTAGTGCCAAGGGGGACTAGTATTTTTTCAAATTGAAAAGGGGGTCATGTACACCTTGTTTTGGTTAGTGTATTTATTGTGATTCAATTTAGTCACAAGTTTTATTGTATCAAATTATATTTAAAAAAGTAGTTTGGACTTTATGGTTATCCAGGGTAATTATATAAAAAGTTTTAAATTAAAGTGTTGCGAAAAGAGACAAATTTCAGAAAATCTCTGAAACACGTCAAGTTATTTATAAGGAGGAACGTTTTTGACAAAAAATTTAACAAAGCCCCTTCAACTTCTTAACCACCAGGACCTCCACCCCAAAATTTTTAAATGAGAAGGGGGATCGAGTAATACGTTTTTTATGTATGTATGTGTGTACGTCTTATATACGTAACTTTAGGATGTAACGTACATTGTATGTACGTACACAAAAGTTCGTAGTACATCCATAAGACGTCTTATGTACGTCCATTTTCTTTGACTATGTTCGTATTATGTATGTACATGATTATAGAAGTTAGCTGGACGTAAATTGAGCGAAAAAATTGGACTTTCTAAAATTTGAATTTTTAAAATTTAAAAATCGAAAACCGATAGTTATATATATATATATATATATATATATATATATATATATATATATATATATATATATATATATATATATATATATGGTTTTGGTATTTGTGGTTTTTAAATTTTCAAAAAATTCAAATTTTAGATATATATATATACTTATATATATATATATATATATATATATATATATATATATATATATATATATATATATATATATATAAATATTCTTGATTGTTTTATATGCGATAACTGTGAAAGTTGGGTACATTGGTGCACTACATTCCATGATTATAAATGTCAGAGAACAGTTTTATATAAATTTTTTTAAAATTTATTGTAACTAAAACATAAAGAATGTACAATGCCACTAATGTACAAACTTAAATTTTCTCGATTTTCGGAGAAAAAAAATCTTTTATTTTAGAAATAAACAAACTGGTATATGTGAAAGTAATTTTTAATTCTAAACATCTTTTCCTTATAACAATTTAAGATATTAGGAAAAATACAGGTACTTTCCTTTTAAGCAAACATTACATTTTTGGCCAGACCTCGTAGATGACCGAATTCCATATCTGATAATTGTATTGTAGGTTTTCGACTATGTAGAACTTTTTATAAAGAATAACTTTTTTCGTAAAATGAATAATAAAAAAATTCCCATATGACGCCAACTTAATTACCTAGACACACTGTATGTATAAGATGTAAATGTACGTATATAAGTGGTTTCCTAAAGTACATACATAAGACGTATTAGATATAGGTACATAAGATGTTCAATTTGGATTTCGGATATAATGACGTAAAATGGTTCTAAAATGTACGTCTTATGTATGTACTTTAAAGTACGTACATAAGACGTACATTTTAGATCCCTGTACGTAACACGTAAAATGGATGTAAAATGTACTTACTTTGTACGTACTGTGCTGATTGGGTACAAAATGGCGGTACTTTTAAAATTACCCAAATACCTGATTGGGATGGCCATATTTCCGAAACTAATAAAGTAAGTTGTACTTAATGGGATATTTTTAAAACCTTTTTTATAGATCTCTTTATAGGTAATGTAATATACAGGGTGCTCTAGTAAAAAGTAAACACTTTTTCCTACCCTGTATATTACCACTAGTATCACCTATAAAAAGATTTTTAAAAGAAAATACCATAATAAGTACATCAAACTTTATAAGTTTCTAAAATACGGCCACCCCAATCCAGGTATTTGGGTAATTTTTAAATTACCGCCATTTTTTAGTAGGTAAAGATATTGACTTTATATTTTAGAGTTATAAAGTACTCGCCAGAAGCTTTAAAATAATGATAACTTCACCTCCCATTCTCATTTATGAATTTTAGGGTGGTAGCCGTGGGGGTTAAGGGATTGAAGGGGCGCCGTCCATTTTTTCGTAAAAACGTTCCCTCTCAATAAATATCTAAAAATCTGCCTCTTTTCGCAGATAACTTGAGAAGTAAGTTTTTAAATGAACACCCTTAATATATTTTTTTATAAAAAGGTATTCTAAAATATCTTAAGATTTTTATTATTAAAATATAAAAGTTCAAAAATATTCAAATTCAATTATTAGTAAATTCAATTTACCCGCTAACTACTTTGTTTTATGGGCCAATAAACTAAGTATCACACTTCAAAACCCTCTTCAAGAATCTCAAAGAAAATGAATACTCTCATGTCACATAAATGGCCTATGCACTTAGACTAATAAGTGTAAAAATACAATAAAAATGTTGCCAAAAGTAAAATTTATTGATGCCTAACCTATACTAAAACCAAAATAGTCATAGCAATAACTAAAGTAAAAATTAACAAAAATATGTAAAATTTTACATTTTATAAACTAAGCAATAAATATAAGATTAATTTTAAGTCCCGTTCGTATCTGTACAGATACGTAGCGTCAGACCGAACTTTGGTTTCAGTTTTGGCGGCAGTTTCGGTTTGAGCCAACATTGGCAGAAATTTTGCCAAAAACCGAAACTGATTTCGGAAGTTGTCGTTGGCACTCGCCGAACTTCGTTTCTCGTTAATTAAAAAAATATTTATAAAATATTAATTATGTTTTATAATATTTGTTTAAAACAAAAAATTATACAGTGTTTTTATTTTATATCACTAATTAATGCAGAATTATGAGAAAATGCCCCAAATGTTAGTATTATAAGGTGTTTTATACTTAACAACGTAAGTTTCGGTTTCGGCTGAAAGTGAAGATACGGGCAAACATTCGATTTCGGTATCGGCCGGAAAACCAGTTCGGCGGTCAGATAAATATTTAAAACCGCGTCCAGACTTGCAACAATTCGCCGTGCCGCTCCACGCTGCATAAAGGGCCACATAGCGCGGACGTGGACGTGGACGTCGACGGAATTGACTTCGTTTTAAGAGTGTCAAAGGAGCGCGCAAACAGATTGGTTAGTTTGGACGGATGTTTGGCGAATAGTTGCAAGTCTGGACGCAACATATTAGGCGCATTTGTTTGTTTGCTAAAATAGGACTTAATTAAGCCTTAAACTAATTTTAATTTGTAAGACAAGTGGCGGCGTGGCACGCATCTTAGCTACAATTATTGACAAAAAAATTTCTTTTGCAAATTTTATATTTTTTCGGGCGATACACCTAAAAATACAACATTCTTGTGTCTTCATGTTTTTAAGTAGCTTGCTTAGTTTACCGGAAAAAAAAATCCGCTAAATTGCATGATCCTGGACCATACAAGAGACATTGGGGCATTTTTTGTTTTAAAAATAAATGTTATAACTTCTTATTAGCAATTATGTAATAACAATAACAAATGCTTAAATAAATAACGTTTATATCTAGTCTAACAAACTTGACTGAAAAAAGTGTTTTAAAAATATTTCAAATTTTTAGGAAGTATGAAAACCCTCCATCTTGAAAACTAAAAATTTGAGGAAAACTGTTTATATGAAGTTTTTTTATAAAAATAGCTTGGGAATACGCCCTTAAATTTTCTTATCGCAATTAGAAAACAACTTGTATATAAAAAAATTAAACGGTTTTATTGTACTTAGAGCTAAAACATAATTCAGTAAGTTCTAGGTACTAGATCGCACTTTTTATAGTGAGCTCCATTCTACCCATCGAGACTTTGCATTTTATACCCATATTAAGGTTGTAGTAAAGTAATATGTAATCCGCCATTTTGTATTAGCGACGATCTTGGATTAACAATATAGTTACTAGATTTGACCTAAATAAATAACAAATAAATATTAAAGTTAAGGTCAAGTTAAGTAAAACCGTCAAATAATTATGGTATTTCATTTAAAACTTTAAAATTCCCTAATCTAAAGAAAAACTATAAACTTGGCAACCTCACAAATATATTAAATTCTTTATGTTCAGTTTCCCTTTGCACTAAATTTGGTCAATTTATATACTGTGTAAGGCTTTCGCGGCCATTTTCTGCTAAACTTAAGTTTTTGGGCTATTCGGCCGTCGTTGTAGAAACTGTATCCTTGACGTTTCACCAGCGCGAGTGGTTGGCATCCTGAGAAGGTTCCTAGTAGACTACTGTAACGGTCGTGGCGGAACGCGTTTTTTTACTCGTCCCAGGCTTCTGCCTGGAGGGCATTAGCCTGGCAGTAGTCGTCGTATGTCTCAGTCTCAACATACTTGACCAGTCAGCTACTGATTATTTAATGTTGCTCGGTGGTTGTCCGAACTCCGACCGATCCTCATTGCACAGAGTTGGCTCAGTGGCGGTCATAGGGGGCATGGCCCCTTCCGCTTGGATGCGACATCATTTCTATTTTATTGTGTTTCATACATGTCTAATGGCAAATATGGGCAATTATTGAGGGTCCCCCTCCTTAGAAGGTTGGTCCGAGGGGTGAGGCTGATGATGGAATTGACTTTTCAAATACGTGGGAAAAAGGTTTTGTGTAATTTTATAGAAAGATTGAAAGGTGAAAAACAATAAAAAAGGTTAGACTTTATTTTTATTTTTGCTTTCAAACTTGAACTCTTGTAAAAATTTTTGTTTTTTTTGTCAATTCACATATTCTCTGACCTATGCACCCCTTGAAAAAGCCTGGACATGGCTGTCCAGCAAGGCTCACTGCTGCACTGAAAAACGTAAGACAGTTT
>JACEGR010008954.1:0-31437 GCA_014170235.1 Listronotus bonariensis
GGGTAATGATATTTGTTTACTAACAAAAGAACAAAAACGTCATTTACAACATGTAACAAAAATATAGATGTCATGTTGTATATAAAAATTGCGACTTATTTTTTGTGTGTTTTATGATCTATAGATCTTATTTTATATGATAAATACAAAATATCTGTCATTTTTGGATGTTTTTATCATGCCAATTATACCCCTTTTATCTTAAGGCCGAATTATCAACTTTGTTTATTAAGCTTTAATAGTAATTTATGTAACAAGTGCATAAAGTAATACTTTTTTACCAATGGGAAGTTTGACAGCATGAGCCGTTCGGCGAGTGCGGCAATCCTATGAGTTAAAAAAGACACTTTATGCATGTGTTACATACTATATTTTTTCCACGACCTATAAAAATTTTCCAAAATACCATTTTATACATGTTTTATTTATCTAAACTTAATAATTTTAAATTTTGCACAGAGCCAGTATGTTGCAACAAAAATCGTAGCCTCCTTATTTTTTAAGAGACCATTTGGTATTCTCTTCATAATTATGCATTTATTATTTGATTCTAGAAAATTGTATGCACTTACTCTTTGTAGAAATAATACTAAAACAGTATAAATCCCTTTTAATTTTTTAGTCATCCAAATTCATTATGATTATTAATTTTAAATAATTCCTATTAAATTATTTGCAAATTGTCAAATTTTCAAACTAGTGACACATGAACTAAAAGAAATAATGATGAAATCAAAGGTAACTTGACCGTTTGCTTCAGTTGATGTCGCGTTTACTGTTACATTGCATAAATTAATATTTAAGTTTATTGTAGTAGGTACTGAAACAAAACACTAATTCAAAGTATAAAAAAGCTTTGAAGGGTTAAAAAAGTTACTTTTTTTAACACTTTATGTACTGTACTAGATTGGAGTACTTTAATTTCATGTTAATGATTAATAATACGGCATTTTTTAACGGTCGTGAAAAAATGTTATTTATTCTGCTTTTAGAACTTACCTAGAGGTTGAAAAACAATAAAATAAGATGCTTCATCTTCTGTAATATCATAATTGTTTTTATCTTGAGTAATTACCAAAGTAAAGGGCGAGCTCCATGCAAATATAATTCCACTTGAGAGCATTCCAAGTGAAACTAAAAATACAGTGTGTCCAGTAACTCTGTCGACAAACTTTAAGGCGTAATTTTAGAATACAAAATAAGCACAAAACTTCATAAAATGTCCTAAACGTCTTAGTTTTTGAACTACGGGGTGTTAAAATGTTTTAAAAAAATATAGTTTTTTTACATTAACTTGTGTAACTTAAGAGAATAAAAGAACATGTTTTTATTAATCAGCCGCTCGACGCTGACGCTGGTTATCGTGCCCGAGGCATAACCCAAAAACTGATTGTTTGGAAGATACAGGGTGTCAAAGTTTTTTTTTATTTCTGTTTTTTAAATATTTTACTTACCATAAAACATTTTTTCACAAAATTGAGTATTAAGAAATTTTTTGGGCAGGAAATCGAACCATGCTTGCTTGAAAATGTAGAAGGAGCCAACTGCAGTCTATTGCTTAGGTTTATAGTGGCATAATTTTTTGTTGGCTCGGTATTTTAAAATTCTAGTAAATAATTTTTATTGTCCCATATTTTTTGCACCAAAAAGGTATACGGTTTTTGAGATATTTCAGATTAAACCTTTATTTCATGCAAAAGTGTCCAAAAGGTCTGTACAAAATGCCACTACAAATTCTTTGGGCCAAAATACAACGATCTAATTTAATTTATCTTAATCGAAAGGTTGCCGGTTTGCGAGATACAAAGTGTAAAATTTTCCTTTAATTTTTTTGACTTGAACACCCTGTACTTTGCACACCACCAACCTTTAGACTAAGATAAATTGCATTAAATCGTTGTATTTTGGCCAAAAGTATTTGTAGTAGCATTTTGTACAGACGTTTTTGACACTACCAGGTGGCCTAGATATAGCGTAATGGTAAACTTTTGGATGAAATAAAAGGTTTAATATGAAATATCTCAAAAACGGTTCCTCGTAGCGATATTTATAAAGTATACCTTTGAAGTGCAAAAAATATGCAAGAATAAAAATTATTTACATTTGGTGGAACTACTTTCCTAATTGCTGGAATTATTTCGTTTTGCAGCATCTCAAGATATCTTTGGCCATTTAGTGTCTGCTCGTAAATAAAAGGCCCAATTAAGTGATTTGCTAAAAAAATATATTATAAAAAAATAAAAATAATAACTAATATGTTTTTATTACCATAAATTCCGCACCATACGTTAAAGCCAAATCAAACTTGCAGTCTACGTTGTTCCCGTAATTGGGGATTTTCTACAGCCCAGTAATGGTGGTTATGTTTGTTAAATACGCCACAATTTGTAAAATGACTTTCGTCCGTCCATAAAACTTTTCTAAAAAAAATGGGTTTTCTTCACATTTATTACGATACCAATGGCAAAATTGAAGTCTTCTTTGAAAATCACCCTCATTAAGCCCTTGTACAAGGGTTGGGTTTATATGGGCGATAATGGGATAATTTTAAAACGTGATGTATGGTTGACTTCGGAATGTTAAGTTCGCCATTTGCAACTCGTGTAGAAGATGTAGGATTATCGGCAAAATATTCTTGAATATTTCTATTTCGAGCTTCATTATTTTTTTGATACTCTTTTGGTCGAGGTTTTTCAAAACTTCCATTTGCAAGTAGGTTGGTAGTAAGTGTGGAGAACATTTTTATCCCAGGTTGATGTCTTTCGGGAAAACTTTCCAAATAATTGTTTGCTGCATTCTCCGCATTTCTGTGATTTTTAATATAAATAACTAACATGTCAAATGTTTCTTCGTTTGAAAAAAATTTCCGGCATTTTTGTGGATACGTTTAACACAATTTTCCAATAACACAATAAAATATATAACTAAATGAGAATATTTGACAACTTCGTCTTAGCAACGACATTTTTCGCAATTGTTTCTAGAGGCAGTCATGGCCAACTCGACCAAAAAATGGTTTTTAATGTTTTTGACATAAAACAAAAAAATTTTAATTAAGTGTTATACATCATTTTAAAGGGAATAAAACGCTCTTTGAAAATGTAGAAAAAAACAAAATGGCGGCCATAAGAAAAACAAAAGTTGATGATGATATCTTAAAACCGAAACGTTAAAATTAAAATCTAAATACAGGAATGTATTCCTCTTTAAAAGTTGCCCTAACAATGTTTTTACGGATTCCAAAAATTATTTGAAATAAAAAACTACAGCACTTTTTCTAAAATGCACATTTTTAGTTTTTTCAAAATAACTCAAAAACCAAACGAGATACGGCCGTCATCAAAACCGCATTAAATTAGGTTAAATGGTCTATAACTTTCCCCATTTAACCGTCTTTCTATCTCTTCTAGTTTCCAATATCCCAATACATTCCCTACCAATTTTGGACACACTGTATAGAGGAAAGTGACCAATTATGAAATAGTATCCCTAACATGAAATACCGTCATTTCTCTTAAATGTAAACTCACACACGCAATAAGAGGGGTTTGTCTTTTTTATGCCCATTCGCGAGTAGAAGTGGTAACATGCCAGTAGAGCATTCCTTTCGTCGCTGTAGTAACGTCTTGTTTTATCGCTTTTTTAAAACTTTTTAGGATATTTTGAAAATACGTATTTTTTGGTCAAAAAGTGCACAAAATACTGTTTTTATAACTTTCAGAGATAGTTTATATATTCTCTTGTAGTTTTTAACGGTATTTAATTTTATTACTTTCTTAAATATAAAAATTAGTTTACAGTCTTTCCGAATATGGACAGATCATAGTACCCAAATATAAAATTCCAATATTTCACAATTGGGTTCTTTGATCATAAAGACAAGAATCAAGTCAAAAAGGGCTGTTCGTCTCATAAATGAACCTTCGCTTACAGAGAGGCTTCTTTCACTCGCTCATCGTCGGCCTGTGGAGGATTTATCGCTTTTTATAGGTACTTTTATGGCTTCTGCTCTGAGAAATTGTCTAGTATAGTTCCTTTACTTACAGCGGTTACCAATAGAGAAACTCGTGGTGCCGCACGTAGGCATCCCTATACGGTCCAACTGGACAGGCCCCGAATTGCCCACTTTGTTCATTTTTTGATCCCTAAAGTATTTAAATGGTGAAATCTGCTGCCCGCGAAGGTATTTCCTTTTTCCCTCGTATTTAAGTCCCGTGCCAACCTCGCTTAAGACACCCACAGAGCACGCACAATAATTGCGCTGGATCCAGAGTCTGACGCCTGGATTTGTGATTTTTTCAAATTATTTTTGTTGCTTTATATGTTATACCAAAGTTTCGAAAGAGTTTCTTGTTAAAAAGATGTTATTCCATATTTGGCCACTTCCCTCACTGAGGCAAAAAAGTTATAACACTTTGAATCTAAGCAATAGACTGCAGGTTTCTCTACATTTTACAACAAAAACATTAGCCTGGTTTGATTCCCCACCCTTAAAAACCTCTCAATACTAATTTAACACCCTGTATTTTAGAAACAAAGCATTTCCGGACCTATGTTTATATGAACTTTTTATTTATAAACTTCGCTCAGGAATATGGCCTTATATTTTATTAACGCAATTGGGAAACACCCTGTATAATAGAATATACAAAAGAAATTACTTAAAGATTTGGTTTGCAGACAAAATAGATATTTTAGAATACTCTCTTAATTCTTTACGACTTAATATTTTGGCTTCTTGTAAAATACATACCTATAAAAATTGCCAATATTTGTGGCCACGACTTTCCTTTAGTAGCTATATAATTTTTATTCTGCTTGCTTATATGCCCATTTTTTTCATTTTGCTTTTGATAAACCATTATTTCATCGCTAATGTACCTGCAAAACAAACCAATTGACTAAACATATAACATATAAAGATAAAATGTACAAAAAAAATATTTTAAATTATCCAAATATTTGCAGAGGATTATACAAATTAAACATTAATGACTATATTAAGTAATATAAATGTTACGTTTAAATTTAGATAGTCAAAAATGAATACGTAGGTATGCATTCTAAAAATTTTAGTGCTTTATTTTTTAACTTAAGCCAATAAAATAAATGGAAATTGTTTTTAACACTTTGGAGGTGACACAGGTACAGGGAGCAGCTGGTCTCTTCCCATAGCTGAGTGTAGACAATATAAATTATTTAGTTTTAGTTTAGTTTAATTTTAATAAAATTTATACCTAAATTTAATGAATGGTTGGACAATAATACTTACTTTGGTAACTGATAATTATTGTTCATTTACCCAGAAAATGGAACACTATTTTTTAAAAACTAAATATAGTTAGTTTTAAACTTGCCTGCCTTCTTACCCCCTAAACAAAGTACTGGCTACTTTTGTGCTTAAAACTGGAACTTTTTGAAAAGTAATATTTTTTTAAACAAAATAATATCACTACCCAAAACCTACTTATAATTAAAAGAGAAAAAATTACCCAGGTATAGCAGAAATAAATAATTTTTAAAAATTGTGATACTTGTTATGTTACTAACCCAGTAGACTAACTTTTCAATAAACATACGGTGTTTTTCAATCGGTACATACGGTGTTTTTCAATTAAAACGAGTAACCCCATATAATTCTGTTTTTTGCATACTTATAAAAAACCATAAAACACGTTAATTTTAATTTTTGTGTCAAAACTCACCTGTTTAGGGTTATCCCCTCCCCTTACCAACACAAACGTCAAGAAGCTCAAATGGAAAGGGGGTGAAGTAATAGCTTATCTTAAAGAATTTTAAATTCTCTTTTTAATGATCTTTGGTTTTTTAAAATCGGTTCAGTAGTTTCTGAAAAAAAATTACCACTAATTATGGGGTTGGTGGTTTTTGAGCGATCAACAGCATGTTGATATATTTGTTAACGGTGAAAAATGATAATAATAATATTTTAGTTTTAATTATTTTTAAATAATTTTGTCAGTACCCACTAATATGGTAACATGTAATTAATTATCATTCCTTTTAAGCAACAAAAATGTATGTCATCTATTTAGTTAATTTTAGATACATATTTGCACCTAAAATCCCGCCATAATTGACGAAGCATTGCTGTTTTTAAGGACAAGTACATAAGTAAATATATGTCTCTAATAAACTAGGTTGCTGACATACCAAATTACCATGAAAAGTAATTATTAACACGTTATTATTAAATTTGCACTTTGACTCAGACAGAATTATTTGAAAATAATTAGAACCAAAATTTTTTTTCTTCACTTTTAACATTTAATGAGTATATTACCATGCTCTTGATCTGTTGATATTTCAAAAACCAGCAATAATCGACAAATAGCATGTTATACATTTTGATGTAGAATTTTATAAAGAGGTAAAATTTGTTGAAATATACAGGGTTTTCCATTTAAAAGACGTACTTGGGAATTAAAACTTTGAGACACATTGTATATTAACTAATACTGTCAATAAAATAAGTGTATCCAAATAAGCATTTTTATCTAAAGTTTATTTTTTTATGTTATACAGGGACAAAGATATTTCGTGTATTGTGTATAAATAGAGTTAGGACACCCTGTATTGATTTTTTAAATAAAATTATGATAAGCTAATAACAATGATTATATTCTTACGATATATTGCAATACCGACAAATAAAAAGGTATAAAAGAAAAGTATATATTAAGCTTGCGGGGTCAGATTTAAATAATTTTAAAAAATGGCAAATATCGACTATTCCATTAGAGAAAAAGAAAAAGTTGTTAAACTCGATGGGAAAGTAAATAATATTAAAGTATCTCGCCTCACCGCACCAGGTGAAAATTTCATTAGTCTAGTCCTTCGTGCTGACTTTGAAGTAGAAAAAATAATCAGGCCAAAATCATAGGCATTGTAGCTAAACTTCTTTCACTAAATCAAAAAACAAAACCAAAATTTAATCTTTAAGGTCATGCAATGAAAAATGAAATTATATGGTATACCAAAAAGTACCGCTACTAAAAAAATTGCAGAAGAATACAAATTAGAGTTGAATTTTTATCTTAAGTATTTTGGAATAAGATTTAGTTTGGATTTATCCGTACAAGATGATTGATGATAACGCAGTTTTGATTTTTGAAAATTTAATTCCACAAGGTAAACTTTTAAATTGTAATTATAAAATTAATTATAAGGCAAGTAGATAATACAGTGAGGATATCAAGTTCCCCCTATTTATCTTTTGAAGGGAACAAGATATCGAGATCGGATAAAATTTAGGTAAAAGGCTGTCACTTAAACTACTTTCTAGCATATAAAAATAATGTCGGTCACGTCGCCTAGTGCAAAGTTGGCACTAACATTTTTTTTAAAGGGGGGTCATGTAGCTCCCCGTTTTAAAGATCTTTTAATGCCCTACTCATAACCGTTTTAGCTTTAAAACTTGAACCACTCCTTTCAGATCTACAAGCGTTATGGGTATTTAAAATTGATTTTTTTAAATTTATATATACAATGCGATTTTTAAAACCCTATTACACCTTAACTTTTAAATAAGATAAGATATTGGGATAACGAGTGTCATACTTAAACTATTTTTAAGCATTAATATTATTTTGGTTACTTCACCTAGTACCAAGTTAGCACTAGCAAATTTTTGAAAACGGGGGTCATGTAGTGTCATCGTTTTAAAGGTCTTTTGATTCCCTACTCATCACCGTTTTATTTTAAAACGTCGAACCACTTCTTTCAGACCTACAAGCGTTTAAAATTTAGCTTTAATTTGTACATACAGTGTGGTTTTTAAAATGGTTCAATAGGGCAAGATATCGAGATCAAGTAAAATTTGGGTAAGAGAGTGTCACTAAAACTTCTTTCTGGGATAACAATAATTTCGGTAACGTAACGTAGTGCTAACGGGACAACGGTAACTTTTTTTTAAATAAGGAGGTCATGTAGCATCTCATTTTAAAGGCCATTACAACAGCACTATTTGTATATATATAATATTTAAGCCAAATTTCAATAGGTTCGAAAGGGCCAATTTTCACAAAGTGCCGTTAAGTAGTGAATTTAAAAGGATGTACTTTATGACCCCCTTTTCCATTTCTATTCCCCATAGAAAAAATTCTAGTGCTTCCTTGGCACTATACTTTGAAGTAGTATAAATTAAGAAAAACACCTAAACAAAAAATGTATTTCATTAGTTTAAAAGTCAGTAATCCTAGTTACTATAATAAAAAAAATATTGGTTTAAAAACTCAATTACTAAAGTTAATTATTAGGTATTTACTATAAATATAAGGTGTCCAAAGTATAGGCCACGTGACCAAAATTATTTTATGCTAAATAGTACTTTAAGTGACACTCTGTAACCCGAATTTTATTCGATCTCGATTATATTTTCCCATATAAAAGATAAAGGTGGGGCACCTTTTAATATCTTCACTGTATGTAAAGTCTAAAATAAAACTTTTAAGACTATAAATTTTCTTAAAAATTTAGTAATATCTTCTCCTTTATGTATGTTTAATTTTTGTACAAGAAAATTCACAAAGTATCTGGCTTACTTAATATGGTATAATAAAAATATTAAGGTCATTTAAAAACTATTTTTTTTCGTCGCTCTACTAAAATTAACGCATAATATAACAACAAGTTTTATATATATATATATATATATATATATATATATATATATATATATATATATATATATATATATATATATATATATATATATATATATAAACCCACACCTATTTTTTTCTATTAAATCTCATTTTGGTAACTATTACGTTGTGTTTATTACCTATTTATTTTTGGGATACCAAAATGACGACAGGCATATATGATTTGACTTTATTACATTCAGGGATATTCTAAAAGACTTGCGCATTTTCACGTGATTCCCATTGCGATCAAAATAAAAACAATCCAGAATTATTTAAAAACCGTAAATATTAAAAAAAACCATCTCTTTTCCACCCACCAATACCGATAGTTCAAAAATCTACCTCAACCATCTCCACGAGTACAATCTCCTGAGGACGCCTTATTTGAAGCAAAAATAAAATTTCCAGAATTAGCCCCTTTTGTTTCAAATATGAAAACACTTAGAGATACACCCCGAGGTTTTCAATTATACCATAAATTGGCTTAAAAACCATGGAATACGACTGTACCTACATAATGACTTTTGGGTAAATAATGCTCAGGTTAATCATAGAAAAGAAGAAAAGACAAAAAACATTGGTCAAAATCGTCGATTTTCAGGAGGTTTCTTATGGGTCGTTTGCTAGGGATTTATTTTTCTTTTAGTTAACAAGTTTTACAAATGATGTTGCTAAAGAATCAATGGATGATCTACTTGGGTGAGTAAAGTAATTTTTTTAGGGAGTACTACTGCTCTGGTTAATCTGTACCTGTACCCGTTTTAGTAATAAATATCTTAATTAAAATACTACCGTTCAAAGTTCTTGATGGTTAGGTTAAATTACTGTTAATTTAGAAGAAAACAAAATAATGCAAATTTATATTTAATAAATATAAAAATATTTTAATTTCATTGGTTTTGGTTAAAAATAAGGCAAGAACAGCGCTTACCTACCCAAAATTTATAATGACGAACATACTTTTCTAAGTTGTGCAATGTAGAAATGCTTCCAAAACAACATCTAGGCAAAACTTAGCTTAAATATAACTTTAAAGGTATATAAACATAATTTAATATCTAAATTGAATGCCTAAGGGGCCGGTTACGATAAGGCTACTGCTACGATAACAAGCGGCAGGCGGAGAGCGAAGAGTGTGAGAGTGATGTTAGTTCTGATGTTGATTTTGGCATAAATAATTTTTTTATTTGGGCCCCTGCAATTACCACGTAATATCATAGCCAGAACCGCGGCCACCAGTACAGAAATTTTAAACTCTTCGCTTGCCGCTTTAGCTTGGTATTATTTTCAAAGCTCAAGACGCGGCAAGCGGTTTGCGGAGAAGCGGAGAGTGTGACAGAACTATGCCACAAAATAACTAGCTACGCAATATTTATCTATGGCTATGCTAATATAAAGATCTGCTTTCTCTGATCCTAATATTAAAATAATCTTTTTAACTGCATAACGTTCTCACACCTACCGCACTCTTCTCGCTGCTTGACACTTGGTATCGTAACCATATGCTAATATTTCTGATAACTCTGTGGGTTTCGGGTTGTAAATAAGAAAATATGCCGAAAATGAAATATATTTTATAGTTCGTTCTTTTATACAAATAACAATCAAAGTGCAATACATGGTGGTGCTTTACAAGTGCCTCAGTCTCTAGTAGAAAAACGAGATAATATACCGAAAATGTAAGGGTCTTAAATTATTGCAAAAATTCAGAATAAGAGAAAGTTATTTATTATGACTTACGGTGACTTGTATTTTATGTTGCATTTCTAAAATATAAACAAAACTCTTTTTTGTAGCAGAGGCCGGGGATTATGTAGGGCGCTTCCTTATAACTAAAAATATAGTCAAATATTGTAATTATTTCCACATATATTATTATAGAGAATTCACATCTGTTTTAAAGAAAACCGATGTACATAAATTTGGAGTTGACTTATGTAAACTTTCTTGATGAAGTACGAGAAGCTGCCCAATCAGAAGTCGCCCCCGAACTTTTCTTCTGTATGATTGTTTTTAATGGGAGTTTTGACCCTGCTGTTGAAGAGCATTTTCATGGGATAATCTAATACAGAATTTTAGTCAGCTACAAAAAAACAAATTAGTATTTGTTGTAACTAAATTAGTAAAAAGAGAATAGGTGGTTTTAAAACTCCTTATTAAATACATTAAGACCGCGGTCAAATTGTCAAAAATTGCACATATAAAACCGTTACATATTCGAGTTATTTTTAGAAAATCTACTTTGAATAGAGGGCGCTACAAATACTATAATTGAAATTTATTTAAACGTTGAAATTTCTTAAAACGATTTCTTTTTTTTTTTGCTGAGAGATGGCGCGAAACTGGGTGAATTTAATCCTTTATTTTGTAGAGCCCACAAACGATTTTTGATACTCAGAGAGCAAAATAGATAATAATTAATTATAATGGCTCATATGAATAATGAAGCTTTAAATAAATAATAGTTTAAAAAAACTAAAAAACACGCTTTTATATGCAACCGAACTAAAAATCAGAAAATAATTTTTCATTACAAAGAGTTTGTCACTTCAGAGTAAAAAGCGTTGGGTGCATTTTACTATTTTTCATAACTTTTTCCTCATAGATATTTGCAAATAGAATAATTATAACATTTAATATATTAAGCACCCCACGCTTTTATTCTGAAGTGACAAACTCTTTGTAATGAAAAATTATTTTCTAATTTTTAGTTCGGTTGCATATGAAAGCGTGTTTTTTAGTTTTTTTAAACTATTATTTATTTTTCATTTTTTAGTTCGATATATCAATTAGTTTTTAAAAATAAATGCTTCAGTTTATTCACTAAAAAATTCCTTCGCCATTTTGTCAAGAGACACAGAGGATCTGTAAAGGAATTTATTTATCCTGGCGGTCCTAATCAGGATAACGGGATACTGTTTTTAAATTATTGCATTGTCATCGGTCCTTGATACGTGTGCAAAGTTTCAAAGAAATTGAATCGCTGGAAGTTGGTAAAAATTAGGCTCAAAGATTCCGTTACATAGATAGATAGATAGATAGATAGATAGATTGATAGATAGATAGATAGTTACAACCCAAGCTAATAAAAGCGTGTTAAAAGAGACGAAGTTAAAGCCAAAACATTTGCTACACTTTATTCATACGACTGAATGTGTTTTTCTTTTAGCATAAAAAGCATTAACTTAATTAAAATTTATAAGCTATAGTGTCAAAAGGACAATCAAAATGTTTTTTTTGCTAAACAAATCCTGATTGGTGGTTATAGTTCCCAGTCCTTTTGAAACTTCGTGAGTGGATTTATTTTGGCGTAACGTCCAAGTTCTTTATTTTTGAAAATTCTGAGCAATGGGACATTTGTCAATTTAGCGATGTATTAATTAAAAAAAAAAACTTTGTTTTTACTAAACGTAAAATATATTGAGGGTTTAAGGAAGACTTACAGCCTCAAACTGTGAAATCCATGCTCGGGTATGTAGTTTATATAAAAATAATCGGCCAATTTTAACACAGTTGCTAAATAAATAATATCTAGTAAAATTTTATGGTTATACTTGGCTGCAAAAATCAAGAGTCCTTTACCCTGACCCACGCGCTAAACATATTTTTGGAATTTTCGAAAAAATAGTTGTAGGTCGGGCAAAAATAAATCCACTTCCGATGTTTTAAAAGCTTAATTTTTGTTTTAATTTTTAAAGCCGGGACTGAGGGCTAGGTACATTTTTCGCTAAGAAAAATCGGAAAACCCGGTAAAATTGATAAATTTCTTAAAAGAATGGTCACTTGGATACTTTTTAAGTTGGCAAGCTAATAATTTTACCATGTAGGTATGTATATATAAGCCCAAGGCGGATGCTCTTAAAATCGCAGTTTAAATATTTTGCAGTGATATTTTGGACGATTCAGCGTATATTAACTGTAATTGTCCGATTTGAATGCAAGAAACCGATTAAAATAAACTTCTTATTTTATTGTACAACATGTACACTATAAGCATTAACCTCTTTTTATAAAAAATTAGGTTAAAGTTACTTGGGGTGCCCTCTAAGCTGCTCAGACAGTTTCTATGCGGCGGCAATAAGGGAGTGAGTTCTTTACGTTGTTTGTATTTAAAAGTGGTATTTGGGCGCCAGATCCACAGGTGGGATCAGAAAGAAAAGAAAGCAAAAAATAAAATAAAGGAAGAGTTACTTCCAGCTACAAAACATCCAAAAATATAAGATATGTTTAATTCACTTTATATTTTAAAGTTAAATTATTAAATGTCAAAAATAAGTCAAAAGAGGTAATTTTAAATTTTACAAAACTATTAGTTTTAAAGGTAAAGATAAATTTTCAAATTTTAAAAGTAATCATCAAGTACCAATACAAAGTTCCTGAAAATTTAGAAGGTAGGGTTTTAGACTTAACTAAAAATAAAATACTAAAAAGTCAATTTCAAAAATTTAATTTCACAAGAAAATATTCATCTGGTTTCACAAGAAATCTTTACGAGAGCAGTATGCTTAATTTAAAAACAGGCCTAAGTGTTTTCAAAGAATATTTTGAAATCGAAAAAGGTTATTTCTTTAAACAAAAAGTTGCCTGTCGTCATCCAAATTACTCAAATTTACTGTGGGCTTAATTCCAAAAAAATCTAATAGAGGTAAAGAGAAAATTTATAAAGAATTTAATTTTAATTTAGATAAGGATAGATAATTAAAAAATATTGGGATCACTTACTAAACGTGCCCGTTCTAAAATCACACAAACTGAAATAGAAACAACTAGTTTTTGTGATAAGCTTTGTAAAGTAAGGACCTCCAAAATTTATAAATAATAAAAAATTATTATCACAATGAGAAATTATCTTTAGAAAATAAAGTTTAAATTGAATAAAATAGTTTAAGAAATATATCGAGATTACTCATTGGCCGTACTCTATCTAAAATCACGAAGACTAAAATGAGCTCAACCAGTCTCGTGATAAGCCTTGTACAATAAGTAAACTAGAAATAATTGACTTATAATTTTAGGTGAAAATTAAGCAAAAAAAATAGAAAAGTATCAAAAGATAAAAAGTTAGATAATTAACAATTTTAAATTTAGAAAAATTAATTAGAAAATATTTCAAGATAACTCATTAAACGTACTCTATCTAAAAATCACAAATCCTGAAGTGAGATAAACTAGTTTTGTGATAAGCTTTGTAAAATAAATAATCTTGAAATAATAAGTTAAATTTTAAGCCCAAAGTAAGATATAGATTTAATAATAAAATTTTTAATGAAATTAACAAGATAAGAGAAATTTAGAATTTTAGAAAATCAAGAAAATTAGAGTTGCCGAAAATATACAAAATATGACTCTAATTTTAATATGCAAATTTACAAAATAATAGCTATATCGAACACCATGTCCTAGATATAACTAAAAATAAGCGATAAGCCGAATAATATTATACAGAAATATAAGAGATAAGCAAAATGTTACACTATACAAAAATCTTAAATTTTAATACTTAAATTTAGAAGGTTATGCCATAAATTTTACAAATATTATCTAGGTAATATGAAGATAAGTGATACTTAATTTAGAGAGAGAGATATGTTACAATTTTAGATATATGTTACAAATTTAGAGTGATAAGTTACAAAATATAATACAAAAAAAATCTATTTACTTTGGCCATCAGATAAACATCTGTGAAATACAATTAAGTTGCCAAAATTAAAAATAGATAAAGGATACTTAATTTTGATTGATCAGATCAAAATTCCAAAATGCTACCAAGCAAAAAGAGATAAGGTAAAGATACTTAAATTTAAACGGTAGATATACTTAAATTTTAAAGATAAACTATTACTAAGAAATGTAATTAATATTACTCAGAACAGTGATGAACCCTGGAAAAAATCCAATGCTTGAGGCTCCAAAACGGCGCATGCCAATATGTGGTCTTTCACACAAAAAACAGGAGACTACTCAACCATAGAAAGTTCATCAGACTGCTAAGGGTAATACTCAAGGTAAAAAAGATAATTGCTGCAAAGATTATGGCATAAAAAACAATGCGGAGATAAAAATGTTGGTAACTGTTTAAAATATATGGAGAAAATGACTTATCTGTGACAGTGTCGTGAATCCTGGAATAAATCCAATGCTCAGGGCTCCTGTATGTGGTCTTTCACACAAAGTAGAAGTCTTCCCAACCATAGAAAACCCACGAGGCTGTCCTCCAAAGATCAGTGAGCACACAATGTCCCCCTATAACCACATTCTCAGCAACAAGCCAGTGTCATCTTATTAAACTTCGATCATGGAGAAGAGAAGGTCATCAAGGAATTAAAATTTTGGGAATATATTTGATGTTGAAGAGGGTGAAATCGTTAAAGTTAAAATTTGAATTTAAATTAGAAATAATATTAATTTATTTTGAATTTTATCTAGGAAAATCTTAGTTGAAGATATATTTTGAAAATCTCGGTTGAATATGAAGTTAAATATCTGAATTGAAGGTATATTTTGAAAATCTCGGTTGAATATGAAGATATATTTCGAAAATCTCGGTTGAAGATGTATTTCGAATTTTATCTAGGAAAATCTTAATTGAATCTCAAGTTAAATATCTCAATTGAAGCCTAAAAATAAAAGAAAAAAAATAGTCACGGAACTGCAAAATGGCGGTAGTAGAAAAAATGAGGATTCCAAAACGTATTTTATTATAATTTACCTGTTGGTCTGGCTTCATTTTCCTTTGGCGATGCTTAAGCCTTAATCCATTTAAGGTTCAAGAAATTAAAAACTTTTTAACAATCCAATCCGGCAAGGCCGCTCTAACTTTTAAAAAGTTATCACATGTTAAAATTTAACTTCTTTCAAAAAATGGCTATCACATGCCAGTTGCCTTCTTTAAGAAATTTGGATGACAAAAGGACATAAAACAGGCCAGATTTTGGTTTTATTGGCCAAATATTATAAAAAATGACATTTACCGGTTTTGACAATCCCTTCCAATTTATTATGTGGGTCGAATATATAGGTCACTTCAATCTGAATAAATTATGTCGAATGCTAAGAAAATGAAATCTAAAGAAAATGAAATTTATAAAATACACTCCATAATTAGCTGGAAAAACTCACATTTTTACGAAATATCAAAACAAACACCCAAACGAATGAAATATTGTGACTAAAGATGAGGTTAAAGGTAAAATTATAACAAATTGACTGAAATAGGCAACCCATTAATCAGACAGCTGTAATATCGATGAATCAAGGACGAGTTCAATGAGTTTGACGAAAATTCCAGGGGCGTAGTTAGCATTAAGTTAATTTTTAAATTGAAATTTTAAATTTAAAACTGTAATTTTAGCAAAAAGATAAATTATTAATAAAATTATTAGCAAATTTAGACCTTGTAACGAGCATGTACAAATGCTTGTTACAAATATTCCCCTCCCCGAGGAAAATGTTAAAGATATAAGATGGCAAAGTGCAAAAACCAACATTTTTACATAAGTAATTTACAAAATCTATAAGTCTACAAAGGCATAAATCTAAAATTTACATCAATTTTCAATATACATAAACCCTTAAGATATTAATTTTTAGATACAATAATTACCAAAAGGATAAATACCAAAATAGATAGATTAACTACCAAAATAGATGTATAAACATCTACAGATACAAAAATTAATGAAAGATTTCTTTTTTTAAACTTATTTCTAACTTATGCTAAATTCTATTACTAAACCTTTATATAAATTTAGTGTCTTAGGAAGAATCAGTGTCAGAATCTGCACAAGGTTTGATATCTTTAATATGATATCTACCGAGATTTTGGTTATTTTCGTCTACAAGCTCATAGATAAGTGGAGATATCTTTTTAAATACAGTACATTTTATATATTTTTTAGCTAATTTGCTAGAAAAATATTTAGATGCGTCAGACAGAACAAAATTTCTTTTGTAAACTGTATCACCAATATCAAATTCAATATGTCTCTTACGCAAGTCATAATATTGCTTATTACGTTCATAAGATTTCTGAATGTTCTTATCAACAGATTCATAAACACTAGGTAATTTTGAAAGTTCATTAACAAGGTCCTTTCTATCTTGAAATTTATATGGAGTCAAATTTTTATTAGAAATGATACCATAATAATCACCAAAAATAGGTAAATTACGTCCAAATACTAGAAATGACGGAGAATAACCTGTCACTTCGTGAGTAGCTGTGTTAATTGCATTACAAATTTTATGAACATTTATATCCCAATCTCTTTGTTGATTATCTTTAATATAGGATCGAATAGCTGTCCCTATTACTCGATTACTACGTTCTACATTATTTGTTTGCGGGTGATATTTAGCATTATACCAGATATTAGAAACTTTATGTTCTTTTAAAAGAGTCTTAAATTCTTTAGATACAAATTGACTACCGTTGTCACAGACAACCATTTGTGGAACGCCAAAATAAGTAAAGACAAATTCAGATAAATATTTGCATATTTCACGGGCCAAAGCTCTTCTCATTTTATGAATAAAAGTATATTTTGTAAACCAGTCAACAATAACTAAAAGATAGCAAAAACCAGATTTAGATTTTGGAAAAGGTCCTTGAATGTCTATAGAAATTAACTGAAATGGAATAGATATATTTTTGGGAGCACCCATAAGTCCTATTCTAGCAGAAGTTGAAGCTTTTTGCTCATGACAAATCTGACATTTTGCAATATATTTTTAATATCATGCCTCATTGTAGGCCACCAAAATTGTTCAAAAATTTTATTATAAGTCTTTTTAAAACCAAAATGAGCAGAATATGGACTATCATGACATTCTTTTAAAATTTTAAATCTATTTTCTTTTGAAATGACTTTTTTCCAAGATTTTTGATTAATATTAATAAATGAACGATTTTCAAAATGTTTATATAACATATTATTTTCAATGCAAAATAAAGGATATTTATCAGGGTTAGTTTTAACGTGGTTTAACATTTTACAGTACCATTTATCCAAAGTTTGTGTTTCCAAAATTGAAATCTGAGCTGAAGGCTCATTTTCAGGAAAAAGATCTACTTAGTGCATCAGAAACAATATTATTCTTACCAGCTCTAAAAATTAATTCATAATCAAATTGAGATAATAAGATTGCCCAACGGCATAATCTACCAATAGGTTTTTCGATTTTATTAAGCCATAAAAGGGAATGATGATCAGTTATAATACGGAATTTTACACCTTCAATATAAGATCTAAATTTTAAGACAGCATGGATTATAGCCAAACATTCTTTTTCAGTACAAGAATAATTTATTTCCGATTTAGTCAAAGTACGTGAAGCATAAGAAATAACATGTTCATTTTCTCCCTCACCTTGAGTTAAAACTGCGCCCAAAGCAAAATTTGATGCATCAGTCTGAATGGTAAACATTTTAGAAAAATCTGGGTTTCTTAAAACTGGGGTAGAAATTAAGAGTTGTTTTATATTTTCAAAAGCAATTTCAGCCTCTTGGTTCCAAGAAATTGTTTGTCGCTTTTTATGACCTTTAATTAAGTTATTTAATGGTACTATTAAGTCAGAGAAATTTTTAATGAAACGTCTGTACCAAGATGCCATGCCAATAAATCTTTTTACTTGTGTATAAGTGGTAGGTCTTTTATATTCAACAATCGCTCGAACTTTGTCTGGATTAGCATGTAAACCGTTTTTGTCTACTATGTAACCAAGAAAAGATAAAGATGGCTTACAAAAGTGACACTTTTTTGAATTTATGGTTAAACCTGCGGATTTTAAAGTTTCATATACTTTAGTTAATGTTTTAATGTGATCAGAAAAAGAGCTATTAATTACTATTAAGTCGTCTAAATAAACAAATATATTATTTTCAATTGAAGGTGGAAAAAGTCTATCCATGAGTTTTTGCATGGTTTGCCAGCATTACATAAGCCAAAAGGCATTCTAACAAACTCAAAATGTCCACGACCTATCACTGAAAACGCTGTTTTCGGACACGAATCTTTACTAAGTTTAATCTGCCAAAATGCATGTTTAAGATCGATAGAGCTCAAAAACTGTGCATCACGGACTTTATCTAAAATTCTTGTTAAAAAAGGTAAAGGGTATGGGTTTTTACGGTAACTGCATTTAGTGGACGTCCGTCGTAACATAACCTAAATTCGCCACTGTCCTTTTTAACTAACATAACATTAGCACAATAAGGGCTATTGGAAGGCCTAACTACACCGAGTTCTAACATTCTATCTAATTCTGAATTTAAATGTTGTTGCATGTATGGTGATAATAAAAATGGTCTCTTTCTAAAAGGCTCATTAGTAGTGACTTCTATTTCATGTTCTAATAAATCAGTTACACCTAGCTTGTCTGAGACTAACTCGTTAAATTTAGATATTATTTCATTTAATTGAACTTTTTGTTCTGAATTTAAGTCACATTCTGACTGAATGCAGACTTTTTCAAAATTTTCTTTAACTATAATTTCATCGAAAGAAAGCGAATCAACAATTTTGTATGTGTTAGATTGAAAATTTAGATTTAAGTTAAATTTTTACAAAAATCGATGCCCAAGATAAGCATTTGACAGATACTAGGTACAATAAGAATTTCCATATCGAAAATTTTATTATCTAATTCTATTGGTAATATAACAGAGCCAAAAATTGATTGAGATTTTCCATCAGCAGTTGTAACAACTTTGGAGATAATATTTTTGAAATATTAAAGTTCATTGACAAAATTAAGTCATAGCCAGGCTTGCCTAGTACACTTTGCATAGCACCGGTATCTAATAGTGCAGAAAAATAAGTATTATTTATTTTTACATTTAAATAAGGTCTAGAATCATTTTTATAGTGATTAGAAAATAAAGGTGAAATTTCATTGTATTTGTAAAAGTATTTAAGGTTATCTAGCCACTCTTTCCACTTATTACTTAAATAAAGCTCGTCGGTTTTTAATTTTGATTGGCAACTTCGGCCGACTCCGAATTTGCAGTAATCTCGTTTTTGAGTTATTTATGTTACAGGTATTACATTTAGGCTTAGTAGTATTTTTTGCCCCACAACCGAAACAGAATATGGTTCTCTTAAGTTTACATTCGCGATAAGTATGACCCAAATTTCTACAATTCCAACATTTTGTTGTAGCTAAATTTAAAACATTTACATTATTATCATTATTATTTTGCTGATGAGAAGAGACATTAATTTCATGTATATTAGGTTTATTATTAGATGGCTGGTTTCTATAAGAAAAGGGTTTTTATAAGCTAGTTCCGGCTCTAAAGTAGAAGAATTACAAACAGGAGGTCCTTGAAATTTTTCTAAACGAATTTTAGTATCCTCCAACATTCGACAAATATGTTTAAGCTCTAAAATTGAATTCGGTTGTCGTAAAACAAGCTGTTGTTGATAATAGGGTTGTAAATTACGCATAATTAATCTAAGTTGAGAATCCTCCGAAACCGGATTTATAAATCTTTTAAATAAGTTTTCCATTATCGCGATATACAAAAGAGGTCTTTCACTATTACCCTGAGTACGAGCTCTAACTTCATCCCAAAGTGCAATTTCGAAATCTACTGGCAAAAATCTAGGCGCAACCGGTATACTAAGTCTTCCCAAGAAAAAATATAATTTCTAACAGAGCGGTACCAAATTAGGGTTTCTCCCTCAAAAAATTCATGTGCAAAATTTAGAAGTGTATTTTTGGTATTCTATGGGACATGCAAAATTCTTCAACTTTTTCTAAAAAGCTATGCAAACTTTGACTGTGACCATTAAATTTTAAATTTGATCTATTAAAAGGTGGTACTCTAAAATTATTATCAAATATTTGTTGATTTGGCATTGGATTATTAAAGTATGTATTTGAAGGCATTGGAAATTGAGAAAATTGATTATTAGGTAAGTTATTACTATTAAAAGGTTGACTTTGTGCAGGTAAAGGAAAATATCCATTATTAGTAAAATTGTGACTAAAGTTTTGTTGTTGTGTATTACTAATACTCGGAAAGTAAGGATTATTACTGCAATAATTTTTATTATCAAGGTTTTGAGAATTTGGAAAATTTAAATTTCTATTTATAGGTTCACCATAGGCAAAATTTAAATTAGGATTTGATTGATAATTGTGCCTTAGATTTGATGGTTGGTGACTATTAGGTATATTAGGATTTTGTTCAAAATTTTTATTATTTGATATTGAACCAATATTATGACTTATACCATTATTAATAAGTTTATCACACTGATTAATTTCATTAATAGATTGAGGTTTGTTACTACTTTCTTTTTGAGTTTCAGAGAAATTGTATCCAGATAAAGAGGGGTAAATAAAGTTTTGTCTTGATAAAACAGAACCTGAGTCATCTGAGTCATTATTGATTTCTGAGGTCTTAGATTTATTAACCTGATCATCACGAGACTTAAATAAGCTACTACTTATGTTCAAAATTTCATTCTCAAAATTAGAAATATTATTGTTTACAGAAATTTGAGGAATGTCAGGCTGAGAGTTTTCTCTAGTAAGTTGTTGATCAGCAAAAGAGACTCTATGTACATTATTTTCACTAGTTACATTATTATTTTGAGGAGAGCTAACATTTTCTATATTATCCAAAAAATTTTCTTGAGACTGACTGTCATTATTTTTCCAGTTCAATCAAATCTACAACCTCAACTGGGTTAGAACTTGCTTGTTTTTCTAATTTATCAACAATTAACATAGTTTGTGACAATAATTGAGCTTTGATATCAGCAGACTGAGAGTCAAAAGCTTTTAAATAATGAACACGATTGGATAAATGTAATAATCTGGTTTTAAATCTTTTATAATCAGGGTGACGGCGATCAGAAGAGAAAGTATTAACAAGACCTGTAAATAAAACAAGTTTACTCTTACATATCTCCACTTCATCGTTAAAGTTTAGCTGAACTTCTGGATAAGTGACCTTAGTTTCATTTTCACAAGTCAGGTGACCTCGTAAAATTGAATGCTTTAATTCTCTATTTCTAAGTTCGGTAGCACAGATTCCTCTTACTGTAAGTTCCCAATCGACTTCATCTATATGTAGGTATTTTGGATTCATTTTGTTATAGCTAAAAGATACAAAAGGTATAAGATAAAGGTAACAAAAGACGGTAAATCAGAAAGAAAGAGATGAAAAATTATTTTTGATCTTACTAAGCCCCTTAATGCCTGATAAAAAAATGATGTATTTTTCAAAATTTAAGTGAAAACATCCCAAGAACTATAAAAAATTGAAGTTGTTATTTTTATACAAACACTTAAAGCGTTAAATTATATGACATTTAAATCAAACTTGGCCCCACGTTGGGCGCCAATTTATAAGCATTAACCTCTTTTTATAAAAAATTAGGTTAAAGTTACTTGGGGTGCCCTCTAAGCTGCTCAGACAGTTTCTATGCGGCGGCAATAAGGGAGTGAGTTCTTTACGTTGTTTGTATTTAAAAGTGGTATTTGGGCGCCAGATCCACAGGTGGGATCAGAAAGAAAAGAAAGCAAAAAATAAAATAAAGGAAGAGTTACTTCCAGCTACAAAACATCCAAAAATATAAGATATGTTTAATTCACTTTATATTTTAAAGTTAAATTATTAAATGTCAAAAATAAGTCAAAAGAGAGTAATTTTAAATTTTACAAAACTATTAGTTTTAAAGGTAAAGATAAATTTTCAAATTTTAAAAGTAATCATCAAGTACCAATACAAAGTTCCTGAAAATTTAGAAGGTAGGGTTTTAGACTTAACTAAAAATAAAATACTAAAAAGTCAATTTCAAAAATTTAATTTCACAAGAAAATATTCATCTGGTTTCACAAGAAATCTTTACGAGAGCAGTATGCTTAATTTAAAAACAGGCCTAAGTGTTTTCAAAGAATATTTTGAAATCGAAAAAGGTTATTTCTTTAAACAAAAAGTTGCCTGTCGTCATCCAAATTACTCAAATTTACTGTGGGCTTAATTCCAAAAAAATCTAATAGAGGTAAGAGAAAATTTATAAAGAATTTAATTTTAATTTAGATAAGGATAGATAATTAAAAAATATTGGGATCACTTACTAAACGTGCCCGTTCTAAAATCACACAAACTGAAATAGAAACAACTAGTTTTTGTGATAAGCTTTATAAAGTAAGGACCTCCAAAATTTATAAATAATAAAAAATTATTATCACAATGAGAAATTATCTTTAGAAAATAAAGTTTAAATTGAATAAAATAGTTTAAGAAATATATCAAGAATTACTCATTGGCCGTACTCTATCTAAAATCACGAAGACTAAAATGAGCTCAACCAGTCTCGTGATAAGCCTTGTACAATAAGTAAACTAGAAATAATTGACTTATAATTTTAGGTGAAAATTAAGCAAAAAAATAGAAAAGTATCAAAAGATAAAAAGTTAGATAATTAACAATTTTAAATTTAGAAAAATTAATTAGAAAATATTTCAAGATAACTCATTAAACGTACTCTATCTAAAAATCACAAATCCTGAAGTGAGATAAACTAGTTTTGTGATAAGCTTTGTAAAATAAATAATCTTGAAATAATAAGTTAAATTTTAAGCCCAAAGTAAGATATAGATTTAATAATAAAATTTTTAATGAAATTAACAAGATAAGAGAAATTTAGAATTTTAGAAAATCAAGAAAATTAGAGTTGCCGAAAATATACAAAATATGACTCTAATTTTAATATGCAAATTTACAAAATAATAGCTATATCGAACACCATGTCCTAGATATAACTAAAAATAAGCGATAAGCCGAATAATATTATACAGAAATATAAGAGATAAGCAAAATGTTACACTATACAAAAATCTTAAATTTTAATACTTAAATTTAGAAGGTTATGCCATAAATTTTACAAATATTATCTAGGTAATATGAAGATAAGTGATACTTAATTTAGAGAGAGAGATATGTTACAATTTTAGATATATGTTACAAATTTAGAGTGATAAGTTACAAAATATAATACAAAAAAATCTATTTACTTTGGCCATCAGATAAACATCTGTGAAATACAATTAAGTTGCCAAAATTAAAAATAGATAAAAGGATACTTAATTTTGATTGATCAGATCAAAATTCCAAAATGCTACCAAGCAAAAGAGATAAGGTAAAGATACTTAAATTTAAACGGTAGATATACTTAAATTTTAAAGATAAACTATTACTAAGAAATGTAATTAATATTACTCAGAACAGTGATGAACCCTGGAAAAAATCCAATGCTTGAGGCTCCAAAACGGCGCATGCCAATATGTGGTCTTTCACACAAAAAACAGGAGACTACTCAACCATAGAAAGTTCATCAGACTGCTAAGGGTAATACTCAAGGTAAAAAAGATAATTGCTGCAAAGATTATGGCATAAAAAACAATGCGGAGATAAAAATGTTGGTAACTGTTTAAAATATATGGAGAAAATGACTTATCTGTGACAGTGTCGTGAATCCTGGAATAAATCCAATGCTCAGGGCTCCTGTATGTGGTCTTTCACACAAAGTAGAAGTCTTCCCAACCATAGAAAACCCACGAGGCTGTCCTCCAAAGATCAGTGAGCACACAATGTCCCCTATAACCACATTCTCAGCAACAAGCCAGTGTCATCTTATTAAACTTCGATCATGGAGAAGAGAGGTCATCAAGGAATTAAAATTTTGGGAATATATTTGATGTTGAAGAGGGTGAAATCGTTAAAGTTAAAATTTGAATTTAAATTAGAAATAATATTAATTTATTTTGAATTTTATCTAGGAAAATCTTAATTGAAGATATATTTTGAAAATCTCGGTTGAATATGAAGATATATTTCGAAAATCTCGGTTGAAGATGTATTTCGAATTTTATCTAGGAAAATCTTAATTGAATCTCCAAGTTAAATATCTCAATTGAAGCCTAAAAATAAAAAGAAAAAAATAGTCACGGAACTGCAAAATGGCGGTAGTAGAAAAAATGAGGATTCCAAAACGTATTTTATTATAATTTACCTGTTGGTCTGGCTTCATTTTCCTTTGGCGATGCTTAAGCCTTAATCCATTTAAGGTTCAAGAAATTAAAAACTTTTTAACAATCCAATCCGGCAAGGCCACTCTAACTTTTAAAAAGTTATCACATGTTAAAATTTAACTTCTTTCAAAAAATGGCTATCACATGCCAGTTGCCTTCTTTAAGAAATTTGGATGACAAAAGGACATAAAACAGGCCAGATTTTGGTTTTATTGGCCAAATATTATAAAAAATGACATTTACCGGTTTTGACAATCCCTTCCAATTTATTATGTGGGTCGAATATATAGGTCACTTCAATCTGAATAAATTATGTCGAATGCTAAGAAAATGAAATCTAAAGAAAATGAAATTTATAAAATACACTCCATAATTAGCTGGAAAAACTCACATTTTTTACGAAATATCAAAACAAACACCCAAACGAATGAAATATTGTGACTAAAGATGAGGTTAAAGGTAAAATTATAACAAATTGACTGAAATAGGCAACCCATTAATCAGACAGCTGTAATATCGATGAATCAAGGACGAGTTCAATGAGTTTGACGAAAATTCCAGGGGCGTAGTTAGCATTAAGTTAATTTTAAATTGAAATTTTAAATTTAAAACTGTAATTTTAGCAAAAAGATAAATTATTAATAAAATTATTAGCAAATTTAGACCTTGTAACGAGCATGTACAAATGCTTGTTACAACACATGGAGTGCAGCCGGATAGATGCAAGCGAGGAGGGCAGTTGTCCACCTCTACTTTTTAAATCTAATAAACATAAAAAAATAAATATTAAAGACTCTGTCCCGACTGTTGAGACTGGTTGACATCGATCGTTTTCGCCGATAATCGGCAGCGTCATGTTTACATTTTTGGTTATTTATGGGCCATTTTACATAAAATTTTATTTTTGTTGTCGTTAATGTCTTTTGTAAACAGCAAGAGAGCCAATCTACCTAAATTATATTTTATAAAATACATTTTTAAAAATGACAACAACCGTAAGGAGATACTTTAAATTAAGGAACTATAAATTGACTTGTCATTACTGCTTACTTCTTACATCTTAAAGCTTAAGTCTTAAGTCTTACGTTACTGAAACTATAAATCAGGCTTTAAAATGTGGCTACTTTAAGCAGGCTGTCCATGAGAGCGGTTTTCGCTCGAGGATGATAATTCAGCGTTGTGATTTGCGGGAAAAGCATTTACACTATCAATTACAACGCTGAATTATCATCCGCGAGCGAAAAACCTGCTCATGGACAGCCAGCTGTCCATGAGAGCGGATTTCCACTCGCGGATAATAATTCAGCATTGTGATTGGCGGGAAAAGCATTTTAAATTTGCACTTACCAACCACAACGCTGAATTTATTATCATCCGCGAGCGCAAAACCGCTCTCGTGAACAACCGGCTTTAATCTATGAATGTATTGTTTTTTTCGACAGAGAATGTGACTTTTTTAAAGTCAGATTTATCGTACCCAACTTATAAAGGTAATTTTCTAGAAACCGGTGGCAACTTTTTTGGGGAGCTGATCACGAATCTGAAAGAATTATTTGGCGGAAACGTTTCGTTCTCGAGATATTCATCATCAAAGTTGGTATTTGAACTAACCTTATTTTTACCATATTCCCTCTTCTTTTTGCACATAATTCTTGATTTAAAGCTAAAGTGGCACACAATATTTGATTTTCACCTTTTAAAACCCCGTTTTTACGTATTTTACATTATTATTGCATTAAATTGCATACCTATACTTTGAATCATTTTAATCCCAGTGTGCCATGAAGTCCTATGTGTATGTATGGTGGCCGCATTATCAAAGAAAAGCCACGCAATTTAATGCAAAAATAATGTAAAAAACGTAGAAAAACGGGGTTTTAAAGGTAAAAATCAAATATTGTGTGACACTTTAGCTTTCAAATCAAGAATTGTGTGCAAAAAAGAGGAATATAGTAAAAATAAGCAGAGTTCAAATTTGAACTTTGAGGATGAATATCTCGAGACGACACGTTTCCGCCAAATAATTCTTTCAGATTAGTGATCAGCCTTCAAAAACCCCGTATACCAAATTTCGTCAAAATTGGAGTTGCCGCCGGTTTCTAGAAAATTACCCTTATAAATATTATAAATAAACACATTTTGGCAAAAATGTGTTTTGTGTCCCTAAAATGTAAACCACTTAATTTAAAACACGAATATGAATTACTTAATCAAAATGGCAACACTGCATAGGTAGCTTGAAAAAAATTCCAACATTTTTTTTGTCGGCAAAGTCAGAAAGAAGTATTTTAGAAAAGCCATCTATTAAAATATTTTTATTTAGGTATATCTGAATTTTATAAACGACTTTCGCGTCGTACGGTTTCACACTTTTAAACTAGTAATACATATCGGTGTTTTTTTAACGCATAAACATAATAAAGGATGCAATTACACTCGGTGCGAAAGTTCCTCCCCAATCAACCTTTTCATAGAGCAGTACGAGAAAGACATAACATAATAATAAGTAACATTTTATGTTTAACTAAGTAATGGCGATTAGATCTTTTTATTTTTATCAAGAGAATGATAATCATTAAAAAACCTACATATTTTAGATTACCCATTAAAGATCTCAGCTTAAGAAAAGCATGCCTACATGGGTAAAAAAGAGGTTTTTGATTTTATGATCCCAAAATATGGATTCATTTGCGAGAAACACTTCTTAGTGAATAATTATGAAATAGATGTGCATGGAAATAAAGTACCTAAAAAGGGATCTATTCCATGATTATATAATTTTCCCAGTCAGTTGAAAAAATCAGAACTTCAAAGAAAAAGCATAGCATATCAGGCAAATTTAATAAAGTAAAAAAGGTAAATAAATTATTTATAAAAACGTTTTTTCAAAGGGCAACTAAGGAAATGTGATAATGACACTCTATGGTGTAAAGAAAGAGAAGTGAAAAGTAGTTAATAATAGAGTATTTATCAGTGCCGTATTAACCATTAGGCTGACTAGGCTACAGCCTTGGGTGCAATGAAAAAATAGGCGCCAGACAGGGGAGTAATAGGCGCTAGACAGGGGAGTTTTAACAAAGTTCAGGTCGGGTGAGGATTTTGGTGACCAATTTCTCTGTAAATAAGGTGCTTTGGAATGAAATAGGCGCGAAAAGGAGGGAAAGAACTTTTTGTTTTTTTGCTCCTCAAAAATTTTTTGGTGGAAAATAGGCGCTCCGGAAATTCTAGCCTAGGGCGCCTCCAACAGTTAATATGGCCCTGGTATTTACTATTAGCATGTTTTATAAGTATATTGAAACCAAGTGGTACAAGGTTGGTTAACTCATTAAAAAGTTTTTTAAAGCAGAATTTGGTATATTCAGGAGTTCCCAAACTGGTATTATTTTCTTGGGTAATAATAATTCATACAATTGAAGGGCTTATTGTAAAAACAGGAAAAGCCACATTCACAAATTATGAAGTAATTAGATTTTTAAGTTTAATTTCAAATGTGTTAAATCAACTTTTATTTAAAATACACTTAAATACTTTTTATGAGTTAATAAACTCTAAGGATAATACTAAAAACTTTTTTATTGTCACTAATCATATTAACAATTATATAAATTAGAGTCTAAACCAGATTTCTGTGGCTGTGTAGCCTATCGTGTTTTTACAATAAGCCCTTCAATTGAAGGGTATGCTGGAATAACTTTCTAACCACCAAAAGTTTAGTTTTGAAAAAAACGACAAAATCTCTATTTATATATTTTTTAATAAAAAAAAAACTACAACACTCTGGTTGTTTACTAGCAAAATAAAGAAAAACCCCCAAGAAAACCCAAAAAAAATAAATAAAAAACTAGAATTTAAGAAGAATTAACATGATTTAAGGGTATTAATTTTGTGAGGGCTAATCGCCGTCTGTGTGCTACCAGCGCTGCTTTCGACTTGACTAGGACATTGACCCACTTTAATGAGATATTATGGGTGACATCCCCTCAAGGACAAAACTGTGAGAGATTTGCGTGAAACGGTGGGGGCTTATGTGTATGGATATAAACAACTATTTTTATGGAAATCCAACTTAAGACCAGACTGTCGGTTAGAACATTGTTCCGGCATACCCTTCAATTCAACTGTACAAAGGCAAAACAATCTAATCCCAAAAAACAGTTGGGAGAAAATCGACATTCGTTTTGTCCATTTTGATATTACACTGTTTTGACAACGTATTAACTTTAAACCTTCCACACTGTTTAAATATCAAGATGTTAAACTCTTGTTGCACGTTAAAACAATGTAAAAACATGAAATGACCGATTTTGCGATTAGACTCTTTTGCCTTTGCACGGTAGTAGTAGAATTATCCTTTAAAATAAGCTTCTAAATTAACTGAGGAGCCTTTAAAAAGTAAAAGATCTTAAAGCTACAAATTTTAGATCAAATTCTTAACATCATGTTCAGTGAAAGTGTCTGTATGACCCTATTTGTTTTAAATATGAAGCCTTGTATTAGAATGATAGTATAATCGTTAAAAGCTATCTCAAATTCTATTTTTTTCTGCCCAAAAAATAGGTATTTTTGATCTATGGGACTAATAATTCAGATTTTGTTATTTAATATTTATTTTTGCTTCTGAAATTTTTAATTTAGTTTGGCTAGATAAAAACCTAATTTTAATTATTTTAACCAACATTTAGGTATACCAGTTAAAAATCGTACTTGTTGTTTTTATTAGAGCCCATGTCAATAACTAACACACTACTATTGATTTCAAAAATGAGTTTTGTAGCTTTTGTACTCAATCATTTAATATATAGATATCATCACTAAAGCACCCTGTAAATATATGTTTTAGAAATGGGTAGCCTCACCATAAAGATCTATGGAAAAAGCAGGTGTTAGAGAAAAAGAAAAGGCAATGAAAATGAATCAGGTTTGTTCTGACAATGTACCATGTATAGCAGTATTCCTTGATTGTTCATGGTCTAAAGGTCTTATGGTACCAACTACAATGTGCATTCTGGAATGGCAGGAATTATTGGAAAAAATACTGGTTTATTACTATTTGTAGATGTTCGGAACAGATTTAGTGCTGTCTGCACCTATAAAAGGACATATACATAAAAATGTATAAATTGGGACAGTATACTTTACTCACTTTAAGTTGAGAAAAACATCTAAACAAAAAATGTAATCCATTGGTTGTAACATGAAAAAAAATCATCACACCGTGTATAATTCAGACATACTGAACAGCCGTTTACCTATGGACAGAAGCATTATGAGGTTATTTATTAGCCCAAATATTATTAATACTGTGGCAACAGTTCAAAAGTTATAATTGAAATAAGTTTTTTTACACCAACTTTGAAGGTCAATAACTCCCTAACGAAGCGCGATAGAACTTTTTTGTTATATGAAGTACTAACACCATTTTGGCTCACTCTATCATCTCTTTTATTTTTGACCCCATCTTTCCGAACACCCTGTATATTAAAAGTTTAAATATACTGGGTTTGTAAAAAGTACTGCAACTCTTAAATATCTTGAAAACCACTAAAGCTACATTTACCAAATTTGGTATCTGGAAGGTATCGTGCATGAGGAATTTAATAGTAATATCGACACCGTTGCCAGATTTCCCGGTCTTTTGCTACACGTATCTCTTGTTTTTTAAATGGAATACCCCAATTATTTTTATTGCAATAAATTGCACAGGCTAAATTTAATAAGTCCACAAATTCTCCAAATTCCATTTTTACTAACTGCTAAGATATGACAACACCACATTTTAGGTAAAAGTTCAGATGCACTTAAATATCTCTAAAACCACTAAAGCTGTATGTACAAATTTTGGCATTTAAGGGTTTCCGGGCAAATAGAATTAAACAGTGATACTGTCACTGTTGCCAGATTTTCCAGTTTTGCGCTAAATTTTTAAAGATATTTAAAAGTTGCGGTACTTTTTACTAACCCAGTATAAAAAAATACCTTTTGTTAATTGGGGCGAAAAAATTCTTAGAAGTTTTTGTATGCTAACTTGCCCAACACTCCAAAACTTACAAAAAAAACCAATTAGGAACATGATTTAAAAACATTATTCTTTAAGCGGAATTACACCACCTAGGGGTTAAATATCACATTTGTTTGTCAACAAGTAATCAATTTGCGATTTCTGACCGCATGTACCACCCTTTTCTGACGGCATATATGAATTATACTTTTTAAAGGAAATGCAAAGGTAACTGAATCATCGCCGTCAAGTATTCGAATAACTGGGGAGGGGGGTAAATTTGCCGATTTTAAATAAATTTCTGACTGTAGGTACCGCTATTTTTTGACGGCACAGAGTTTAAGAGCTTTCTTTTTCCATTGCCTCTTTAACGAGAATAGTGCCGTCATGTATAAAGTAATCGAAAAGTACCCCCTTTTTTCTACACTTCAACTCACCTGTGCACTCACCTGTACCGCGGAAATTTGACGGCATAGTGCCTAAACTTTGTTTCTCGAACAGTACTTCAAGATCATATGTGATTCGTTGTGTATAAAATCACTCCCTGAAAATTTCCTCTGGCTTGTAGTCTATAGCTGACGTCCGAGCCTAAAGTTTTATTTATTGATTATTAACCTTAAAACCCAAAAAGCTTTGATATTTTTTGAAAAAATTATCCTCGCGCGAGATCCTGCAAGACGATTTTCATTTGACCCTCCTCTTAACCTTCTATATAAGTTG
>JACEGR010008955.1:0-31423 GCA_014170235.1 Listronotus bonariensis
AGGTTGTATGGTGGGTATAGGGGGTCAAATTCTAGAAGAAACTAATTTTCTTATTGCCGACGTTTCGATTTATTTTTAAATCATCATCAGGGCTCTGTAATACAATGGAAAACACTTTTATAGTTTTAAAATATATGCTTCTTTCCCTCCCTTTTCTCCCTTGCCCCCTCTCTATATAAATAAAAAAAAAACAAAAGAAAAAAGAAGAAAATAACTCGGGTAATATGCTTTGCCATATATTAAATTTGACTTATTGTTTTAGAAAAACCAATACGTTATCATTTAAATATTATGTGTATCATTCTTTTCCTTCTTTTGTGGTAAGATGTTAAACATAAAGGTATTATATAAAAAAAAGCAAAAAAAACACAAAAAAACACAAACAGACACAGCAACAATTAAAATTAAGGCAACAGTTTTTAACTTACCAAGAAGTTGTTTCTTCACGTAAATGAATATAATATAAAGACATTACAGGATGCATGTAGATACACATAAAAAATAACGGCAACAATAGTTAAAAAAAAAACACTTAAAACAACCACAAAGTTAAAACGATCTTTTTTGGATCAAGACTAAAGCAGTACTGATGGGTATCTCTCTGTTATCGTAAAGGTACTAGTGTTGTGAAAAAAATTCTATAAATATATGGGTACTTTAATATTATTATGTTTGAAAGTTTAAGAAGGCGGCAATTTTAAAATAATGTTGTTATATGCATTACTTAAGTTTTCGGTGTCTCTTCTAAAATTAACGGTATTATATTTTTTAATATTTATCATCTCACTGCATAGTCTCTTAGATAAAAAAAGTTGCTTATCCAAAACTACACATCCCCCAAAATCGAAATTATGGTTGTGTTCCCTAGAATGCTCAACCAAGGCTGTTGGATTTAATGTATTTCTCTTTGAGCATCCCTTTTATGTTCCGATACTCTTTGTCCTAAATATCGCCCTGTTTGTCCCACATAACACTTTTCACAATTTTGGCAAGGAATTTTGTAAACTACGTTAGACTGCATGTCTAGTGGTGTTTTGGTCTTTTGTTTAGTAAAGAACAATTTGCCAATTGTATTTGTGTTACTAAATGCTATCCTTATGTTGTCATTTGATATGGCTTTGGCTATTCTTTCTGATAAGTTACAAACATAAGGTATTTTAAAGAAGGCTACACCCTGTAAATTATTATCCCTGCGTGTTTCATCGTTCATAACCTTATTAATTAATGAAATGGGGTAATTATTCCTTAATAAAAAGGATCTGATTAGATTTAAATTCCCTTCACGAAATTCAACACTTGAAAGTTGTATTGCTCTATTTTTTAGGTTCTTGATAATGTTAATTTTTTGCACAAAGTTATGTGATGAAAATAATTTAAAAATCTCTCTGAGAAGGTTGGTTTATGATACCAATCTACATGTAGGGTGTTATTATTAATATTTCTTATAATCTTCGTGTCTAAAAAAGATATTTCATGGTTTTTCTCCAATTCAATTGTGAACTGTAGTTTTTCATGAAAGGAATTAAATGTTGTTAATACTTCATTAACCTTTGTTTCGGGAATGGAGGTTAAAATGTCATCAACATATCTCTTAAAAAAAGGAACTGAAAAAGAGAGTTGGTTAATACAAACTTTTTGTAACTCTGACATAACTATGTCAGCGCATACAGGAGACATACAATTACCCATTCCCAATCCAAAAACTTGCTGGTAAAAAGCATCATTAAAATTAAAGTAACTGTTCTGTACACAAAAATCAAAAATTTGTAAAAATCCAGGAGTGGTAGGGATGTACTGGGAGCTATTAAGTCCCAACGTTGAATTATTATGTGTCTAGTTAAGTCTACAGGAATATTGGTAAACAAAGAAACAACGTCAAGGGAGACTAAAATGTATCCATCCTGGAGTTGTTGGTTTTTCAGGAAATTGGAAAATTCGAAAGAGTTTCTAACATAAAATTCATCCTTTATAAATGCCGAGCTTAAAACTTCAGAAATCCATTTTGATACAGAATAAGTAGGTGAACCAATAAAACTAACTATAGGCCTTAAGGGTGTGTTTTCCTTATGAATTTTAGGTAAAAATACATTTTGGGAAAAACTCCGTTTTTACATTTTAACCTTTTTGCGGTAGTTTCGCTAATCAAGTTTCTTTTATGTAAGTTGTCTATTAGTTTGTTACCCTTGTTTTGTATTTTTGAGTTGGATCACTGGATAGTTTTTGTAAGTGTTTTCGTCGCTTAGAAGTAATTCAGCTTTTGCTAAAAATCCTCCCTATTCATAATAACCGTAGTGTTACCCTTATCAGCTCTAGTTATGATAAGATTTTGATTTTCTTTCAAAAACTTTTTGTGGAATGCATGCTTTGCACAATAAAGTTGTCATCAGTTTTACTTTTAACAAATTTATTTGAAAAAGCAAAATTAGAGATAATATTAATAACAGAATTTCTTTTGTGAATTTTTTCTTCCTGACATTCAATTTTGGACAAAACATATTCCACGTCTATAATTATATCCTGTAGTGGTACACCTCTCTGATTGAAAGGTAAGTTAAAATTGTTGCATGCAAGTAATGCATATAACAACATTATTTTAAAATTGCCGCCTTCTTAAACTTTCAAACATAATAATATTAAAGTACCCATATATTTATAGAATCTTTTTCACAACACTAGTACCTTTACGATAACAGAGAATACCCATCAGTACTGCTTTAGTCTTGATCCAAAAAGATCGTTTTAACTTTGTGGTTGTTTTAAGTGTTTTTTCTTTTTAACTATTGTTGCCGTTATTTTTTATGTGTATCTACATGCATCCTGTAATGCCTTTATATTATATTCATTTACGTGAAGAAACAACTTCTTGGTAAGTTAAAAACTGTTGCCTTAATTTTAATTGTTGTTGCTGTGTCTGTTTGTGTGTTTTTTTTGTGTTTTTTTTTTGCTTTTTTTTATATAATACCTTTATGTTTAACATCTTACCACAAAAAGAAGGAAAAGAATGATACACATAATATTTAAATGATACCGTATTGGTTTTTCTAAAACAATAAGTCAAATTTAATATATGGCAAGCATATTACCCGAGTTATTTTCTTCTTTTGTTTTTCTCTATTTATATAGAGAGGGGGCAGGGGAGAAAAGGAGGGAAAGAAGCATATATTTTAAAACTATAAAAGTGTTTTCCATTGTATTACAGAGCCCTGATGATGATTTAAAAATAAATCGAAACGTCGGCAATAAGAAAATTAGTTTCTTCTAGAATTTGACCCCTATACCCATCATACAACCTTAGCAGTTTTAAAAACTGGGTCACTAACTACTCTCAGATTACAACAATTTATTAAGAATATATGATGTTAATATAAAAATGATATTTTAAAAAGCTTTACAAAAATATCTCATTTAATATATCCGTCTTTATTAGTTTTCAAAATAAGAAAACTAGTAATTATAATTTCTATTATACCTACATACAGCACTAAGCTGAGACAGTAGAATTAATAGAAATTATATCTGCTGTTATTCAAATAGACCAGTTTTTGATGTTTAATTGTTTGATAAAATAAGAATCTGTGAAACCTTTATACAAGAAGTTTTTTACCCTTTTTTATCGTTAAAATTGGGTGGCAAAGTATAAAAGAAAACCCTGTACCTATCTGGTATTTCAGTTTAATAAACCACATTTTTTGAGAATCATAATTTTGCATTTTTGTCACCACCGAAGTAAGATTTTACTTTTATGCTACTCACCTCCTGATAATTCCACCTTAACTGCATTACTAACATCAATATTTTTGTCCCAAGAAAACGTATCATTGTCAATGTTGTAAGTTGCCTTATAGTAAGCACTGGTAAATTCAGGTATTACCTCGTTTTTAACTACTGTTATGAGGATGATAGTGTTAGTGGTGGCATCTGTTGTATAGGTCAGAGGTACTGCAACTGGACTTGTAATATCTTCTGGTAAGAAAGTCTCTGGTTTTGTTGTAATGCTGAAGGTCTTAGAATCATTTTTTAAAAGACACATCAAAATATTTTTCATATTCTAAAAATAAAATACCATAAAGTACTTTACATTTAAATTTAAAGTCATCCCATTTAAAATAGACTTAATTTTTTTTCTTTTTAAGTTTCAAACGCTTAGCCAGCGTCACCTTCATTCTTCACCTAGACCCATAGTAGCTACACTCACCGCATATACACCGTAGACAGTACGTATGTATGATTTGCCTTTTGACGATGGCGGATCCAGAGGGGGACGCAGGGGGCGCGCGCTCCCGGTGAGCCCAACAGAATACATGATAGTGGTCATTTTTATCTTGGAACTTTTAAAAATGCCGAATTGTGCAACTGTTTTCCAAACATTTGTTAATTTTTTTGTTAGTTCTTAGTTAGTTTAATTTAAGCTTTTTGTTTGTAGGTTTAAAAAAACTGTAACTGGGTGTACCATAAAAGATTTTTTTATTTGCGCCCCCTCTGAGATGCAGTTCTAGATCCGCCCCTGTCTCTTGATACATTTTTGCCAAGCGAGCATCAGCTCTGGGTGTCCAGTGGTATTAGCAAAAAATTCGATGTTGGGTAAAAATAGCTTTGTTCGCGGGTTCGATTCTGAACCGGTTCTGGGACTATTCGCATGCGCAGTGAAAATAGCAGCGTTCGCGGTTAGTAAAATCCTGAATTTTTAGTAACAGTTCTGTGTTCGTGGGTTACAATGGAATCAGTTCGTTACCGGTTCGTAACCTGATTAGCAGTCCTGGGATTTTTGTTGGAAATAAAAAGTTCAGTTCGGAATTTCATGCGCATTGTCGACATGGTCAGCTGTTTTGTGTTTTTGTGGTACAGAAATAAACCGTTGTATTACAGTTTATTTGTTTTTGCCACTTTTAATGCGGGTTAATATACCTGTTGAATATTTTTTATTTTATTTTTGTGATTCTGCTAGGCTAGGTTAGAATACATCCTCAGCTGTATAGAAAATCGTTCGCGGTAAATAAAAATTCCGAACTAATAAATAACTAGACATGCGATTTAAAACAGTTCTAAACCAGTTCGGTTCTGGTTCAGAATCGGTTCATTACTAGACCCGCGAACAAAGCTAATATCTGTTTAGGTGCTAATTCTTTATAAATACCTTCACTTAGCGAATAAAAGGCTTCCTTTGGTTTATCTGACTGAATGGTTATCTCCTCACTAGTTAGGATTAATGTTGGAGTGTCTCCACTAGTATAATTGTAAGAGTAAAATGATTTTGTAAATGATGGTGAATCCAGTCCAGTTTCTGTATCGACGTTAAGGGTTATTTCAACGGTATTAGTTTGTGGTGGGGATCCTAAATCCTAAAATAAATGCTATTTTAATGTTTAAATTACTAATAAAACGAAATATTCGGTTCTCTAAAAATAAGGAGTAATAACCAAAATTGGGTAATTCTCTCAAAAGTGTCCGGAACTCGGAAATTGACAAAATTTGGTATACGGGAGCTTTTGGGGCGCTGATCACAAAATGCCAACACGCATTTGATAAGAATCATAGAATAAACTGGGATGCTTCGAGCATTTTAGCAAAGGAAACTTGTTCTAAAAACGCAAAATCAAAGAAAGTGCGTATATATTATTAAATAAAGATAATTGTGTAGCATCAATTTCAGTTCATTTAAATAACATTTGGTTGCCTCTGCTTGATACTGAATTATCTTCAGCAAGACTAAAAATTAACTAACTATTTATCTTTTTTGTAATATAAACAATAAATACACCAGCAACCAGTTATCTATGTCCCTATGACACTATAACCAAACAAACATATTTGACATTTAATGTTAAAGAGATTTTAGAATATCCTAAAAAAGGTAAAAAAATTAAATTTTAAAACCTTAATAATAGTTAATTTTTATTTTTATTTAATTTATCTTGACAACGGTGGCAGATTTGCCACCGAAACGTCGATTTTTAATTATCTTTTTACTTGTTTTAATATTTTTGTTTTTTTAGTACCTACTTTTAATTTATCCTTTGGCGTGTACCCAAATAAATACCATCCATTTAACACATATTATTTGACAAAGAAAATTTTCTACATGCAAGGTTATAAAATAGTATATTACATTACAAGGGTGGAAACTAACTTATTTCACACAAGTGGAAATATTGTTGCACGAGGCCTCAGCCGAGTGCGACAAACCCACGCGTGTAAGAAAGTGATTTTCACACAAGTAATGTACACTATTTTTCCTACGACCACAAGTTATTCACCAAAAATAATTAATAGTTTAAAAAACTAAAAAACACGCTTTTATATGCACCGAACTAAAAATTAGAAAATAATTTTTCATTAAAAAAATATTGTCATTTCATAGTAAAAAGCGTGGGTGCATTTTACTATTTTTTCATAACTTTTCCATCATAGATATTTGCAAATATAATAATTATAACATTTAATATATTTATCACCCCACGCTTTTTACTATGAAATGACAATATTTTTTTAATGAAAAATTATTTTCTAATTTTTAGTTCGGTTGCATATAAAAGCGTGTTTTTTAGTTTTTTTAAACTATTAATTATTTTTCATTTTTTAGTTTCTGCTACTCTTGACAAAATGGCGAAAAATTTTTAATGAACAAGAGTGGCAAATTTTAAAATTTTTCCAACAGATTGCAACTCACTAAAAAATTTCTTCTTCATTAAGTAGCAAAGTTTGAAATTTTGCCAACAGATGGCAATCCAGGCAATGTTTGGACCGTTGCCAATATATTGCAACCCACTAAAAAATTTCTTCTTCATTTAATAGCAAAGTTTGAAATTTTGCCAACAGGTTGCAACCTAGGTGTTGTTTTTATATTTTTATAATATAAAGGAAAATTTTTTTTCCTGGCGATCCAAAAAAGAATGTTAATTTTTATTAATTGCACATTATGTATTATGTATACATTACACATAATGTAATTTTTATTATGGAATCCTTGAACTAATGGTGCAACTAACTCTATATTTTTATTGTTCATAAAAATTGAACACTCATGGTGCAACTAACCAAATTGTGTAAAAACTAAAAATTTCTTCTTCATTTAATAGCAAAATTTGAAATGTTGCCAACAGATGGCATCCTAGGTGTTGTTTTTATAATATAATGGAATTTTTTTTCCTGGCGATTCAAAAAAGATAACGGGATACTGTTTTTAAATTATTGCATCTTCATCGGTCCTTGACACGTGTGCAAAGTTTCAAAGAAATCGAATAGCTGGAAGTTGGTTAAAATTAGGCTCAAAGATTCCGTTACATAGATAGATAGATATGATAGTTACAACCCAAGTTAATAAAAGCGTGTTAAAACAATAAAAGTGGTTTGTCTTCATGGAAAAAATAAGAAAACAATTGAAAACTTTGCATCACTAGGGTAATATATACTTTTCCTTACTGCGATATATTATACTATTTAACAATATTTTTATATCAAAAATCACCTACCTAGTCGCTTTTTATCATTTTAGAATTAAAAAAGGTCCTCATTTAAAAAATATTACATGGCTTTTTCAATGTAAATCCCATTAACAGCCTGATAACTCCAAATTTATTTTAAATAACAATGACAGCGATGACAGGTTTATATTATACTTTGCAACACTAGTGTTGTAAAGTACTTTGCAACACTAGTGTGATATAAGGCATTTTCTATGCATGAGAACAGTATGCTATTTACTATTTTCACATGTGGTCGTAGGAAAAATACTTTAACAAAGCTTTACGATATTAAAAAAATAATAGTAGCAGTAAAGCTAGACCATTATTTAAAATATTTTATTAAAATTGTGAATAATTGTAGCCATTTTTTTTTTTGTTGAAATAAAACTTTTTTCTCCACATAATTTTTGTCTAGGACCAATACTTACGAAGTTATATAGGCAGTTAAAGTGGGAAAAAAAGCGTTTTTTGCATGTTTTACATTAACATGATTTGTTCCAGGTTCTTTTAGGGTCAATTTTAAAAATTATTTAATGTGATTTAAGAACAATATTTGAAAACGTTTAAGTAATATTGTGAATCAGTCACCTACATAAATTGATTTTCTTTTTTTTTTTTCTTAAAAATAAAACTAGATGGTTTTTAGCTTAAATTATATTTTTTAAACAGATCAATAATTGATAATAGTTTTTTAGCAAACCTGATAAAATACTTACCGAAGCTGTCAGCTTGTACGTTTTTTTCGGATCGGGAAATCTGAGAATTCTTTTTGCCCTGAAAACGGCTTGAAACTTTTTATTCGCCACTTTGTTCGATGTTACAGTAAAATCGTCTGGAGAAATCGAAAACGTCATTTGTGTTGTGGAAAAGTCAATGTCCGTTGCTGTGATAAGGTCATCATCACCATCACCGAATAACGAAAAGTCCGTTTTAGGCATTATGGGCATCGGTAATGTATAAGAGTAACTCTTCTTTGAGAACTCTGGTTTATTTTGGTTCGTATTGGTAACAGAAATTAGTAACGTCTAAAAAAAGGACATATGATCAGGGGCGCAATTAGGGGAAAGGGGTTAGCCCCCTAGCCGGCGTTTAGCCCCCAAAATCTAATAGCATCCAAAACATATTAGTGTTTTTGGGCTACATAAATGGGACTTAAGCACCTACAGTAACAACCGTCTAGTTGCACCACTGCTTCGTATCAAATATTGTCATATAACGGAAGCTTTCACAACCCTGATCAACTGTGGAATCTTTGCATCTTGGGTTCTGACCAAATGTCAAATTAAAATGTTTACTGACTTTTACGACGAGGTTGTACCTCTGGATTAAGTCTTGATTCCAAGGCAAAAGTTTATATACCATTGTCATGGTCACCAAAAGTTGGTCCTGTTTATCATTGCTTTCCACGCAATGACATTCTAATACGTATGGACGGGGCCTGCTGTATTAAAGCATCATAGTTCTCGTGCGGACAACATTAGCACAAGAATAAATATATTAACCAGAAGGATATCTCGAAGGCGGCTTCTTTGATGTCTCCTAGCGCGTCTCATGACCTCGAACTGCATATTTTGCAGGCGTTTCATGAGCGTACCTAAGAAATTAACATGTTTAGGCGCCTATCTCTTAAAAATATATTTTATTATTATTAAAATGCATTTTATAACATCTATGCAATCAAATAAAACAGATGCTTTAATAATATGTCGTATTGAGATATATTAATAATTATTATGAAATGTGTCTATTTATTTTCGCATATGACAATTTTTTATTTTTCATATTTTTGAAGTTTCTATTTATCCATTTAAGGGTATGGAATAGTCTAACTGTAACAAACCATTTAATTAAATAACTAATTGGAAATTGTTCACAAGGATGTAAAAAAACTATTTTTAAACGGTTTTACTTGACCTGTTTGTTATTTATTTGGAATTATTTTTTGGTCAAATCTAGTAATTGACATTTGACCCCCTTCCTGACGACCGATCGATCTGAAATTTGGTACACTTCCTTAGTCTTGATGACAATACAATATAACATATTCTTTATGATTGTAAATCCAACATGGCCGCCGATACAAAATGGCGGATTACATATTACTTTACTACAACCTCAATATGGGTATCAAATTAAAGGGCTTTATTGGTAGAATAGAACCCACTATGAAAAAATTAAAATCTAAAATGGCCTCCGCCACAAAACGGCGGATTACATATTTTTTCTTACAACTACCTCAATATGGGTATCAAATGAAAGGGTTTGGTTGGTAGAATAGAGCTCACTATAAAAAAAAATCAAGATGGCCGCCGCCACAAAATGGCGGATTACATTTTTTTTCACAAATACCTCAATATGGGTATCAAATGGAAGGGCTTGATTGGTAGAATAGAACCCACTATAAAAAAATTAAAATCCAAATGGCCGCCGCCACAAAATGGCGGATTACATATTTTTTCTCACAACTACCTCAATATGGGTATCAAATGAAAGGGCTTGGTTGGTAGAATAGAGCTCACTATAAAAAAATAAAATTCAAGATGGACGCTGCTGCAAAATGGCGAATTACATATTTTCCACAACTACTTCAATATAGAATCGTTGGTTAGTTCTGGTTAGTTATAGTAAGGCGAACTCAATAGAATGAGAAGTATCAACTAACAACAAAACTAAAAACTTGAAAATAAATTATGTAAAAAAAACTTTTTATGTTAAACGGTTTTATTGTACTAAAAGCTAAAAAATAATTCGGTAAGTCCTAGCTACCAGATCGCACCAATCTTCTCATCAATCTGGGGTATTGATCAGACAAATAATAAAATCGTTGGGCAATTGACATTTCTATTATAATATTTACTCTGGATACGCTTCAGTTTTTTAAAATATGTATTGTATAATTTACACAAGTGTCTATTTATTTTTCCATATGACAATTTTTCTATTTTTAACATTTTTGAAATTCTTGTTTATACATTTGAGTGTATGGAATAATCTAACTCTACCAAATAATTTAATTAAATAATTAATTGAAAAATTTTCACAAGGATGTAAAAACTAGTATTTTTGCAGATATTTTCAAACTTTTAATTTTTTTGTATTACAATACTTTCAAAACTTATTTGAAATAAAGTTTCTAATAATGAAATAAACTTTACGAAGTGTGAGGCATATTCAAATTTCCAAATACGTCTAAATTAGCATTTTTATATGCTTTATGGTAACAAAACAAAGTCGTTTCATCTAGATCTTGATATGCCTTTGAATATGCCTCACAAATTTCGCAAGAATGTACAGCTAAACATTTTTAAATTAGATATCCAGCAAAATATCTTACGAAATTAGTTTCTAGCAGTGTATCTTTTTGGTAACTTGTGTCAATAATAATTGGTATATCCGCTCTTTCTGACACTGTTGGAGGTTTAATAATAGGAATTCTGTTTAATTACATCGGATACTCTTAGAAGCAAATTATAGTCCAGAAAAATAAAACGTATCGCAATAAACTATATAAAATACATTGACCGTTACCGAGTCGTTGCTTCCCCCTTTCACTACTGCACTGGCAATTTCGGTTTAGAATTTCGGTTTAGTAGCCCTCGAAGGTCACAGCCTGCGCCGCTCAAGGTAAAAGAGATATCCTTCTGGTTAATATATTTATTCTTGTGACATTAGTAAGAACCCATATAACATTTTTTGGCGGTGTTGTACATTTAATTTACTGGCATTGCCAACACTCTTTAATGGCAAGCCATTGGCAAAAAGGTATCAAAAGACGCGAAAGTGGGCAATTGGCCGTTATTAGGCCACGTGTTGCAGATAAAGTAATGGCATCCGTCATTAATAAGTTATTGGCAAAAAAATGCGTTTAAGATGATGGCATCCATCATTAATAAGTTATTGGCACAAAGATAACAAAAAGACAAGAAAGTGGGCAAATGCAGATACTCCCAAGCAGCAAGCTGACGTCTTATTGACGAAAATTATCGCATATACTTTTTTTAAAAGCTAAAATGATGCGATATTTTATTTGAAAATTAAAATAGGAAAAAACTCCTTACTGCATGCAATTTCCTTGCAATAAAAAGTACCATCTCTCGGAACACTGTCCAACTTGGAGATGCAGATTTTTACACTAGCCGAAGATATTTCTTTCAAAGCTAAGTGAGATCACCTACCGCAGACCGCTCTCGAATTATTTTTGTCTAATGGGTACGGTTTAGACGATAAAAAGCGAAGATATTGCAGAAACGTAGCAGTTTATTGTCCATTACGCCATCTATCGGTATGTCAAAAAACTATTAAATATATATAATATTTTTATTAACACATCTTTAAAACTTTTAATAAAGTTTTAAACAAAATGTTTACAGCTCCTAACAGTCTACTTGAATATCTTGCCTTCTCGACTAGCCATCACCAATTAATCACACAACACACACTTATTAGGTAATGAATACATTTAATTATGTCTATTAAAAAACTCTTTTCTTTAAAAAGAAACTAAAAAGCTAGAAAACCACGTAGAAAACAAATGCACAAAGCTTTCACCTTCGGTCGAAATTAACATAGCTAATTTTACCATCATTTTATTTTTATTCGCTCCAAAATACATAATAAACATTTTGTTTGACCTAAATTTTATTTGCATGATTTTTAACAATAAAATGTTATGAAAAGGCCATTTCCTTTAAATTATGTAAAAAACATAAAATAATGTTGTTTAGCTGCCATTATAAATAAAACAGAAAAATTGCTTTAATGTTAGTTAAATACCAATGTTAATAATATGGTTTAAAAAGTATGAATGTGCGTTGAAGGTTTGCCATCAAAAATCCAATATTTATTTGCCTGCAACAAAAACGCGTGCTTTATTTAATCAGGATTAGTATGCCGCCATTTTTGTATACTTGCCGGCAATTCGCCTGCAAGTAAAATTTATTCGCAATTAAGTGTTTATTTAGGGTTGACTTTTTAATGCGTATAAGATGTTGGCATAATATTGCCACCAATTGCCAATGCTTTACCATCAATGCCAATATGAAAAATGTACATTGCCGGCAAATAGTGTTTGCTGGGTAGCTCCATTCCTTATCTCTCTTTAAGTCGCACTGCTAGGGAATCAGTGATCGGCGACCTTGGCCGGTTCATCCGTGTTGAAATGTCAATATTTTCACGTGTGATGTGAACCATAACCATTTTAATTTAATACGGTTCAAACCCAAGAACTAAGATTCCACAAATAATTATTTTCCGGAGAGTTAAAAATACTAACCGATTGTGTTATTTCCGGTGTCCCACATCTAAGTTTTACAGAAATGGAAAACTTGATTATATTGCTGCCGTCTGTATATGCATCATTATTCAGATTAACAAAATTTTCTGTTGTTCGTACAATAAATGTGTTATCGGCACTGCTTTGTTCAAAATAGCTTAATATGGTACCTTCACTTAATCCACCTTCATGCAGAATTTCCGACCATGATACAAATTCTAAAATTAAAAAAATAAAGAAATTTAATTCCTATTTCTAAAATTTCCCAAAACCCTTTAAATTATGTTGTTTGCCTTTTTAGCCATTTGCTTCCCACAGATGTTGGAACAGAATTTTCCCAATTATCATCAACTTCTGGTATAATTACGAGTATTGTTTAAGATTCAGAGTCACACACTTGAGTCTTTAAAAATCGAGACCATAAAAAATAAGTAATAAGTATGTAAATACCAAAATAAAATTTTTGGTCTCTTTGTTTGACCTCCGGACAGTGCGGACGTGCGTAGAGGACTACAAAGTTCTTCCCAAAGTGGCGGCTAGAGGTGTCGTACGAACGTTTTTTACTTTCGGGGATCAAGAAAAGATTCACGCTAAATTGACGGCATCTTTCTTCTGAATCTAAGCGCTGTGACCGAAGATTCCTATAAGCTGATGGTATTCTGTTTGGTGGTGAACACGAGGTATTTCTCAAATGGCGGGAAATAGATGGGCGTGCCATGGGAACTGTCAGTAGTGGAAAGTGAAGGGTTATACGTAACACCAGTAGCAGATCTTGGTTTGACAGCCGACAATTTATGCATTGCATCGATTGTTGAATTATTTGTTTTCTTTTTGGAATTTCTGGGAGCTACGAGCTCGATTATCCAGATTTTCCGCCGGCGAAGCCTTGGAAAGCATAGTCCGGAAAGGGGAGAGTGGTGGATTGGACCTGAAGGGACCAAAACCAAGAAAAAAATAGAAATAGAATAGAAAATGAATTTAATAAATATGGGTTGATGGATTTAAAAGATTGAGGGACCCTTAGTGTCTTAACTCTTCTCCTCTTTCACAGTTGGGCAGAATACTGAAAATCGGTATTCGAATACGAATACGACTACCAATACCGGAAAAAAAAGTATTCGAATACCAAATATTTGAATACTTGGAAGAAAAAAGTATTCGAATACATGAATACCCGGAATCGGTATTCGAATACTGGAAACGAAAAGATTCGAATACTGCTAAACAAAACCTATGACAAAATTTAAGAGCAAAAAAAAAAGAAAAAAGGTCCCTACCTTTTTTTTCCTATTTTGCTTCCCTTTTGTTATTCAAATCATGACAATTTTAGTATTCGGATACTACTTACACTTTTCGGTATTCGAATACTCGGAATGCCGGTATTCGAATACTCAAAAAAAATATTCGACGAATACTTCTAAAGTATTCGGATACAGAATACCAAACACACAAATCTATTCGAATACTATTCGAATACCGGCTAAATGTATTCAGAATACTGACTATTCGAATACGACCCTACTCTGTCCTCTTTTAGTCCACACATTAAGGGGATGCCGAAGCACGTTAAATGAGCTAAAACGCGATTCGCTGCCGTTTTTAAATATTTGTTTGAGAAAAAGTTGTATATTAAAAGTTTCTTAAAATGATCCAGAGATTATCGGAAAGTTGGTTATTTTTACGGTTTTGTAATTTTGGGAAATTTAATGTGTTAATTATTACCATTACCAAAAATCAATTAACTTTCCGATAATCTTTGGATCATTTTAAGAAACTTTTTCATGTACAACTTTTTCTCAAAACAAATATTTAAAAAACGGCAGCGAATCGCGTTTTAGCTAATTTACCTTGCTACGGCATTCTCTTAACAAGACGAATATTTTTGAGATGGAAAGTGGGGAGCAAAAGCTAGATTTTTTTAATACACACCTATTAATACAAGGAAAAATACTGCTCCATTATTTATTAAAACAATCTTTAAAAAAAGTTGCATAGCATAATGCCCTTAAATCGGAGGCAATATGCGAGTATTTTACGTCCTGATCACATCCTTGGATCACGTACTTTTATTTATGTTGTAGAGTGGTAAAATATTTTAAAAATTAATGATAAAATAAAATCTGAATGTAATATACCCGTCATGCCACTTCAGAACTTTCATAAACAATTTTTGCCATGAATACATGAAAGGAGATGGTCTAAAGCAACGACAAAGCGAGATTGAAGAGTCATCGTATCAGGAAAGGTTTCAATGCAGGCGTTGTTCTTCTTATCTCTGCATTCTAGTGTTCAACACACAGAAACTCAAATGACTTCGAGTTGGTACCACGTGTATACAGCTAGCTACTATACAGGGTGGTCTCTGTAGTAATGAGCAAAATTTAATCGAAGAATTGCGACGTTAAAATATTGCGATTTATCAAAACTTACCTTAGTACAAAAGTTGATATTAACTAAGATACAGGGTGTCAAAGTTGAAAAAATATCTTAAATTTTTTAATATTTGATAAAAATTAACATCTGATATGAATGGCTCATGTGAATATAAAAATAATTAATAGTTTAAAAAAACTAAAAAAACACGCTTTTATATGCAACCGAACTAAAAATTAGAAAATAATTTTTCATTAAAAAAATATTGTCATTTCATAGTAAAAAGCGTGGGGTGCATTTTACTATTTTTTCATAACTTTTCCATCATAGATATTGGCAAATATAATAATTATAACATTTAATATATTAAGCACCCCACGCTTTTTACTATGAAGTGAAAATATTTTTTTTAATGAAAAATTATTTTCTAATTTTTAGTTCGGTTGCATATAAAAGCGTGTTTTTTAGTTTTTTAAACTATTAATTATTTTTCATTTTTTAGTTCGTTATATCCATTAATTTTTTAAAAATAAATGTTCTCTTGAAAGGGAGCAACTATGATTTTGCCCAATATCAAAAACATTCCTATTCTCACTATATTCCCCGTCTTTTTGCACAAAAATTCTTAATATAACAGTAAATTAGAACATACTATTTCATTAAGCAGCAAAAAGAAAATAACCAGCCCCTTTTTTATTAGTTCTGTGCCCTGTATATCAAATTTGGTCAAAATGGGGTTGCTCCAACTTTCGAAACAATTACCCAATTTGCATAAATAAGACAAATATTTTTTAAAATATTACCTTTTTAAACTAAATTATAGGTTATGTGATTTAGGAACTATTTTGCTTACGAATGATTATTCTGGCTGCGGAGGACCATGTTAATTATTTATTTGCTTCTTGTATTTCAATTAAAGTGTATACTTTGTTTTTAATAGCTTAGTTAACTGATTTTTTCAACTTTAATTTCACATTAAAGGAATTTTAGGTTATGTTATGACTGTGAATTTTGTCAGATGTCAGTTGGTAATACAGATTTCTGTTTTATGACCGCCTGTTTTAAAAAATAAGTGACGGTTATTCGTTCGTTAAAAAAAACAGATGAAGGTTATACGCTCCCGGAACGAATACGTTCAGCGAACGAATGAGTTCAATTTAGCAGAATTGAGCCCCTGTCCCCAACCCGTCGGCAAATGTTGTCAAGTTCGATTATTCAATTGTCTAATCTGGCGCATCCGCCAGAACGTACGATTTTTCACTTTTCCGGTTTTCCTGGAAAATGCTGGAACTTAACGGGATACTGTTTTTAAATTATTGCATCTTCATCGGTCCTTGATACGTGTGCAAAGTTTCAAAGAAATCGAATAGCTGGAAGTTGGTTAAAATTAGGCTCAAAGATTCCGTTACATAGATAGACAGATGGATAGATAGTTACAACCCAAGTTAATAAAAGCGTGTTAATAATAAGAAAAAAATTAAACTCTGACACGACCCCTGTATCGCTAAGCTAATATGAACTTTTGTACTGAGGTAAGTTTAGTTAAATCGCAATATTTTAACGTCACAATTCTTCTGTTAAATTTTGGCCCATTACTTAGGGACCACTCTGTATTAGGTTAGCTTGAAGGTGAATTGTAATCCTCTAACACTGCAATCTGCTCAGGTTTATTGTGTATCCTCCATCCCTATGTTAGAGCACACTATCCAAGCTGGGCTTTTTAATCAGACTCTACAAGCTTGAAACTGGCTCCTTGGCAAGGTTTTTCCTCACCTAGCCTTGCAAACCGCAGACGTCAAAGAGCTTCACAGTAGCGCACCATATGTGTTCTGCTGTTTCTATTTCTTCCTGGCTGAACCTCCATAGGTTTTCTTCTCCCATGCCTATTGTTTCCAGGTGTTTATTTAGTCTTCAATGACCTGTCAGTCGACCCACTATAATTCTTACTGCCTTTCGATTGCAATGTCTTTTGTAAATTCCGGCGAGTTTCCCTAACCACCAGTCTTGAGATTCCTTCATGATTCATGATCTAATAAATGATCTTACTTGGCATGACGGATTACCATCGTAGGGCTCGGGGCCTACCATTGCCCTGCCAGCACCCTCCTTTACCAGTTTATCGGCTTCCTCATTGCCCTGGTGGCCCTCATCGCCTAGTACTAAGGCAATAGTAACTTGTTAGACGCACCCACCTCTTCCAAGGCGGTTATGCAGCTTAGAGCTGATCTTGCATGAACTGACAGCCCTGATAGCTGCCTGGCTGTCCGAATAAATTACTATGGTTTTACCCATGTAACTTCTTCTGATAATTTTCCTAGCACATTGTTCTATGGCTACAATTTCTGCCTGGAACACTGTTGGGTGTTGTCCGAGACCGATGTTTATTTCCGGCCTCGGTTTGTCTCCATATAGATATACCTGCTCCGACTCCTTGGTCCTATTTGGAGCCATCTGTATACCAGATTTTGGTCGGCTTTAACGGGAGGGCCTACTTCTCAGTCCTTTTAACACGCTTTTATTAGCTTGGGTTGTAACTATCTATCTATCTATGTAACGGAATCTTTGAGCCTAATTTTTACCAACTTCCAGCGATTCAATTTCTTTGAGACTTTGCACACGTATCAAGGACCGATGACAATGCAATAATTTAAAAACAGTATCCCGTTATCCTGATTAGGACCGCCAGGATAAATAAATTCCTTTACAGATCCTCTGTGTCTCTTGACAAAATGGCGAAGGAATTTTTAGTGAATAAACTGGAGCATTTATTTTTAAAAACTAATTGATATATCGAACTAAAAATGAAAAATAAATAATAGTTTAAAAAACTAAAAAAAACACGCTTTTATATGCAACTGAACTAAAAATTAGAAAATAATTTTTCATTACAAAGAGTTTTTCACTTCAGAATAAAAGCGTGGAGTGCTTAATATATTAAATGTTATAATTATTCTATTTGCAAATATCTATGAGGGAAAAGTTATGAAAAAATAGTAAAATGCACCCCACGCTTTTTACTCTGAAGTGACAAACTCTTTGTAATGAAAAATTATTTTCTAATTTTTAGTTCAGTTGCATATAAAAGCGTGTTTTTTTAGTTTTTTTAAACTATTATTTATTATCTGGTATAATTGTTTGAAAACCTTTGTTTAGCCAATAGCTTGGTACCATTTTATCCAAAAGCATCTCACACAGTGAGTTGACTATCTTATAATTGGACTCTGGCCTTATTTGAGACGGTATTGTAAGGCTTTCACCTTACCCTGTATGAATATGTGAGGTGGCGGTAGGTTAAGCAGAACTTCCAGAATTTCAGTAGGGGTCGTTTTCATGGCCCCAGTTATACGTAGACAAGTCTTTGTATACTTTGTAATTGCCTTGTAGCCGTCTTTTGTAGCGTCTTTGCACCCCAGGCAATTGAACCGTAGGTTATCACTGGTCTAACGACCATTTTGTGCATCCACAGGTTCATCTTTGGGCTGAGACCCCAATTTTTACCGAAAAGTCTTCGGCATTCACTCTGTATATTAGTAGTTGATATTAGTGCAAGAATTCATAGAAAATATTACTGTTTTGTTTTCCGTCCTGTAAGGCTAAATCTTTGATGACTCATAATTAGAATTAGATACTTCGAGTCCATAAAGAAATATGGAGTAATATTACAGGAAATTTATTTTTTAATATATCTTACCAAAAGCTTGTCCAATTTCAATTTCAGCTATTTGTGTATTAACGGCCGTGTCAGTGATATCTTTTTGCTGAAAAGTCCAGCCACAGGTTTGACCTACAATAAAATCACAATAAAATTATCGTCAGCTTTTCTGGTCCACCCTGGATAGGGCCTTGTTCATTAATCATAGAAAAGGTAGTGATACTTAAAGAATTAAGGACTTTCATTACCCATAAAGGAAAACGCAATAGAAAAGGGATGTCGTAGATTAGGGATGGCGAACCAATGGCACGAGTGCCACAAATGGCACGTGACGTAAAATTTTGGGCACGAGAGGGTGTTGATGTTTTTTTGTTCGTTTTGTTAGACAGCGGGCAGAAGGGGCAAAAGATGCAAGTTTTAAGTAAAAGACCTTTTTTTTGCTTTTGAATTTTTACTGACTCGCGAAGTATTTCATTCATGGCACATGGCACATTGCACATGGCACTCCTAGTACATCATTTTAGAGCAGATTACTTTTTGCTAATTGTTACTGACCTTAAAGTAATTCATGACGCGCGTAGGACATCATTTTACATTTTTGTACAGAAATGGCACCTTGATACAAAAAGGTTCGCCATCCCTGTTGTAGCTTGTATATTTTGTGACGTACGTCCACTCTACGTCATTGGTCTATGCGCCGTTTTAAATAATTTCGCGGGCATTTCCACAAAAATGCAAGTTTTGGCATTATTACAAAAAATCTTGCAATTTCCGGGAAAATTCGACGAAAAGAAATAAAATCCAATCTATCTCCACCAAAAAATTGCTACCTTAGGTGTTTGAGATTCTAGCAATTAAATTTTTTAAAAATTTGCCAAACTGCTCCATAAAATTTTGATAATAAGTCTATCATATCAGTTTAATAGCCTGTACGTAAAAATATAAGAGCTTTTTAATTTTAATGATATTATGATAAAAGATAAAATCGTTAAATTTTTAAAAACGCCAAGTTGAGTCTCTACTATATTTTATACTTTATTTTTATAAGTACTTAAGGCAAAATTGCCATTGTACAACTTATGGGCAGCTGGTAAAAATATTCCTTGTCGGAAAACATATCAGTAAGTATAGACTATCATCAAAAAAAAACACTTCATTAAAAATATCTCCAGGTAAAAAGATCTCCAAGTAAAAGAACCTCTAGGTACAAACTAAGTAAGAAGATCTTAGAATTAGTTGCAAAAATACTGTTTAAATTTTTGTGGTACTGTCCCTTCATTTCATAGACTTAGATCTGCATTGTAATAGCTTTTATTTTGGTAAGTCGATGGCTTTTATGTTTTTTTTTATCTTTTGACATCCCACGAAGGCATATGCCCAAATACCAGAGTACCGTAAGTGTCGGGTTATTAGATGTTTAACCCATAGTTCCCCTGTTCCGTCAACGTTGTCCAAGCACTGAAACATGCAGTTTTGCATTTCACAGCACCTTTTAGACAACGCGGTAGTGCCACCACGGTCGTTATTTTTAAATAACCACTACCTAAATATGTCTCCGCTGGGAATCGAACCAGCGACCTTTGGCTTCGAAGATCAAAGCTCTGTCCACTGCGCCACGGGGGAGACAATGTGGTATGATAAAAAACCTCCAGATAAAGAATTAAAGACAATAGAGAAATATTGCACAGTGAATTAAGGCCAGGTACTAATAATATCGGCCTTATTTTGACATCTCAGTTTGTGGAGGCAATGGGGAGTGCAGAAGGACGTAATGAATTTAAAAACACAAAATACTTACAAATATGGCGACCGGAAGTGCCGCCATATTGCGAAAAAAATGTTGGGCCTGTATCTCCGTAACTGCGCACCTTTATTATCGTATGACTTACAGTTCACGATTAATAAGATTATTACTGTTTGTTTATTGACTTTTTACCGATATCTCTTCTAATAATTGTTTCAATAATAAATTGGTTATACTTTAACTTTTAAATCAATACATTATCTACAACTTTTATTTCAAACTTTTTCTTTTAAATTATTAATTTCGAAGTTACAACGCGTTAATTTCAAAAAATCCTGTGCCTGGGTGGTTAACGCCAGCTGGCGTCTTTCAACATCTGGCCGGGTATTACTATGGTTTCTACAAGGTTAGTTTATAATTATAAGGTTGCGAAATATCCTCAACTTTTAGGCGGTTCGAGGTCGGGAACGCAAGGAAGGGCACTCCACGGAAAAAAGTTGGCAAAGCTGGGTAAAATCAAAGCTGATGATCAATCCAGTGGCGTCTAGAATTTGCGCATTTCATTTTGCATTGTTTTGGAAGTGATATTTGTTGAAAGACGTAATTCCAAATGTTTTTTATTTAAAGTGAAAGAATTTACAACTTAATAATAATTAAAAACTGTTGTGTAAATGGTTGTTCTAATAATACAATAAATTGTATATCTCCGGCACTGAACAACATGGCCGAAAAATGGGAGATGTGACGTCATAACACGTCAAAGCAATATGGCCGAATGTCGTGACCTTATATAGACCGACTTTGGGTTTCTAGTCTCGAATTACGTTAAATAAAAGGTCATTGTACGTTACGCATATTTCGTTTTTATTAACCTTGTACCCGGTAGTACAACATGAAATGCATTATAAATTTGAAAACACCAAATTTGGGAAAAAAGTTTAAATTAAAAGTTGTAGAAAATTTATCGATTCAAAAGTTTGGTTATAAGCAATTTATTATTTAAACAGTTATTAGAAGAGATATCGGTAAAAAGTCAATAAACAAACAGTAATAATCCTATAAATCGTGAACGGTAAGTTATACTAATAAAATTATTAAACAAAAAAGATACAAATTTTAATTATCTATAATAAAGAATCTTATAATTATGAGCCTCAAGTGCACGGTTACGGAGATACAGGCCTAAAAGATTTTCGCAAAATGGCGGTACTTTCGGTCGCCATATTTGTAAGTATGTTGTGTTTTTAGATTCATTACGTCTTACTGCATCTATTTGTAAAAAAATAACTCCTGGAGAATTTAGCAAAAAAATTCTTTATTTACTGTACTATTGCGCAGAGGCAGAGTGGGATAAGGACTCCCTTAATTGTGCCTGGCTTTGTTTATGCCAATTTTAGATCGTGCCTTATTTTGATTTTATTTTTAACTTTTTGTGATGATTGTACCATCGTGTCCAAAAAAACTGGGACATTAAAATCCAAGTAGGGAAGTGTCTCTCGGTCTATAAGCAATTCCTTTTCTTATATTTGGATTTTTTTTACGTGGCTGTCAAAAAATTACATTACTTTGCCAACATCAAAACATAATATTCCAATTTCCAATTAGATCAGGAGATAAAGCTACATTTTGTTATCCCAGATTTTTTTTTTTTTTTTGGGTACCATGGTACATTTTTGACGGTGTTTTGGCTAAATATCCCTACTTTTACTACGGAGATTGTCAATAAAATTAGGTATTGTTCTAATTGTCGCTCAGTAGACACGATTTTTTCCTGTCAATTTGTCAAATATTATTATCCTAATCAGCTAAGATAAAATATATCAGTACAGCTTGTAACAAATTTAAATACCATTTACTATTAAAAAAAAAAACTTGTTTTGAGAATTTAATGATCTTGTTTTTTATCTACAAATTTTTCATAATTTTTGATATTTTAGGCCGTTTTAGCCACGGGCCACTTATTGAAGTTGATATGGGCCACAAAAAGTGGTTGGTCTACTGTCGCCAGCTTGTAGTTCCGTTTTCCAACAATGCTAACATTGTTGTGGTCGAATTGGCTACTGTGGAAACACTTTTTGTGGTCCATATCAACTTTAAAAAGTGGCCCGTGGAAACACTAATAGTTAACAGGAAAAATTTTCAGAGGTAAAAATCCATAAGTCCAAAATATTGTTTGTAGAGATTTTCCTACGTGACCTTCCAATACTATATTTTATTATTTATGTCCTATATTTAATACTTATGTATTTTTATTGTACTTTTTTATGTAGACAATGATAAATTAATTTACGATGTGGTACTTTTAATTATTTTCCAATATTTATATCTTCCCACGCATATAGGTTTTTTTTAAATTTACTTACCCCTGGTTAAGGGTAAACTAACCACACAAAGACACAAAAAGTTCTCCAAAATCGTATCATTTTAGCAAAAAATTACACATTTCGGCACTCAATTCAAGACTGCTATGAATAGATCGCTTAAAATTATATCTAATCAGACAAAAGATTATCTACTCTTTATAATAATACTTAGCCACTTTGGAAATCGAAATATATTTAGATATATAATTTAATGTATATTGATTGGTGCTTTGTCATATTATGAATTTTAAAAAATCTTTTTTCCGTATCATACAAAACTAACAAATCGGTATCTGTGTGATTGGAAAAATGAGATCATATTCATAATTATCATACATAAAAAAACAATAATGCATATATTTGTTTTATTATTGACAAAAACTAAATTAAAAGGTACTTCTTAGATACAAAACCTACAAATTAAAATATTCAATTCAATTTGGTTATATTATATATATATATATATATATATATATATATATATATATATATATATATATATATATATATATATATATATATATATATATATATATATATATATATATATAAATATAATATATAATAAAGTTAAAGAAATGATTTATATAAAGAAAGAACAACAAGCTGTCAATGACAAACAAGATCTGAGAAATCTAAGCCAAATTTACCACAATCTAATTTATTAAAAACAGCTTTTATCCAGGTTAAAACCACGACAAACTGTATAATATATCAACAAAATTTTTCTATCTGTATTATAATATAGTAAATAAATTCAACCAAAGTAAAGCAGAAAAACAATTTCTTTTTTATTTTAATGATAAAAGGATTACATAAAAATAAAAACCTTCTTCTTTCTTTTGACTGTCTTTAAAGGGAGTAGAATGCTTTGTATAATACACCAAGACAGTAGGGAATTTTTTCCTTGTGCTTCATAACATATATAGCTACCCCGCTACAATTGATGCTCGTATTTACTGAATGCGATTTCAGTAGGGCATCAACGGCAGGATTTAATATCCTACCGCTAGACAATGAAACTTGTCTAATAAGTAGACGCTGGTTTTCTATGCTATTCACCACGACTCGATACAGCCTCACTGATGAGTTCCTCTAAGTCAGGCGAAACCAGTGTGGGGAGAGAGTCGTGGTGTATAGCATAGAAAAGCAGGATGTTTTCTTTTCACTGTCTTTAAAGGGAGTATAATTTTGTATATATATATATATATATATATATATATATATATATATATATATATATATATATATATATATATATATATATATATATAAAGTGAATGGTTCTTGAGCCTTGATATAAATACATTAATAAAAGATAAAGTTCTTTGGGCATATGGCTCATCAATGACTGTAAAAATAAATAAAAAATAACCTATAAGAATTCGGCAACTATGGTTGGTTGTTTAAAAATTACGGAGTCTCCAAAAGAAAATGGAATACCCCGGGCCCGACCAAGACGGTGACACGGGTTTCGTCTTCGTTAAGACTTGTCAAACCGCTTCAGGTCGCTAGACGCCTTGATGAAATCGCGACTGACTGTAAATATTCTTTCTGTCGTTCAGAACTAATAAATACAGACAGTGGAGCCATCCCACCAAGAAATTCAAAAACAACCAGCCATAGCATCGAGAGGTTAATGGTGGTAGGTAAAAAGTGCGCCATCTAGTTGTATATGGCGAAAGTTAAAAGTGCACCATACTGTTATGCCAAACAAACCGGCCATTCCAAAGAACTTTACCTTTATATATATATATATATATATATATATATATATATATATATATATATATATATATATATATATATATATATATATATATTCTACTCTTCTATGCTATCCACCCCGACTCTCTCCCAAGACCGGTTTCGCCTGCCTTACAGGAACTCATCAGTGAGGCTGTACCGAGTCGTGGTGAATAGCATAGAAAACCAGCGTCTACTTATTAGACAAGTTTCATTGTCTAGCGGTAGAATTTTTGAGTGTCTTTAAAGGGAGTAGAATACTTTGTATAATACACCAAGATAGGAGGGAATTTTTTCCTCCCTTTTATAACATATATAGTCACCCCGCTGCAATTGATGCTAGTATTTACTGAATGCGATTTCAGTAGGGCATCAACGGCAGGATTTAATATCCTACCGCTTGGCAGTAAAACTTGTCTAATAAGTAGACGCTTGTTTTCTATGCTTTTATATATATATAACTTGGTTTTGGTTAGTTCTGGTTAGTAAACCAAGTCAAGCAACCGTCAAGGAAGCAACACTTGATAATGCCAACTGAGATGTTCGCAAAACGTCGTAAAGAATGTCCAACAAACGAACGGATTGAAAACCGGAAAAATACCACTGTACATATATATATATATATATATATATATATATATATATATATATATAGAGCATACAAAAGTTTATATTAATCTTTTCCTCCAACTTTTGGCTTTTCTAATTGTATACAAAAAAAGCTATTGCTTTAATTGTTGACACTATTCTTAAAAATATTTCTTTTCATGCCCCCAGACAAGCTAAAAATACCTTTTTAAATTATTTAAAGTATCTTTTTGAAATCTAGCCAATAAAATTTCTCGCCTAGCAGCTTTTAAGAGAGATAAATTTAAAAGACAATTTGAAATCTTGTTTATTTCTTCATCCACGAGGTACGATTATATTAACTGACAAAGCTACTTTCCAAAGACTCTTTTTTCCGCTTACAGCATTTAATTCTTTTACTTTCGCATTTAGTTTGTACTTGTGACACATCCGGTCAAACCGGAAGCGATACAAAACAAGCGAATTGGCCAATAGATGCAAAATTATTATAAATAAAAGCCCTATTACGTTTTAGACTTTAATACATAATTAGTTTTATAAAAATATTATTTTTATATTTGATACTATTTAAATAAATATCAACATAATCTTATCCCAAATCCTATCAGGGATTATTTTTTAAGTTCTATTGTTGTTTTAGTATTTCGAAAGATAAATGCGTCAATTTTAAACAAATATTCGTCAACATAAGTTTCTTATTTTAATTGATCTCAGATTACTGAAACTTTGATTGACAATATCAACAAAATTAAATAGACGAACAGTTGGATGTGTAACATTTTTATTGAAAATCAGTTTGAATTTTTAACAATAACCCACTTTAAGTCCAAAGCTTTATTGCTAAGGACAAACAGTGAAATTTAAGAAAAGAATATAAATAATAATTAGTAATAAAGTAGAAAGTATTGCCTATTTTTGTTTTATAAATAATACAGTATAATCACTATAAGCCTTAAAGCTAATTCTTATATCGTAAAAATAAAATCACAACTAGTACATATTAGAAATATCAAACATAACCATCGTGACTTGTTTAAAGAACAAAAGTCGATCTAAAGTCCGCAATTCGCTTTTTAATATTGCAAAAAAGAGGCAAGGTACCAACGTGCAAAAATTGTGAAAAACTCTAACCTAGCTATTGAGCGGTATTTAGAATAGCTGTTAAAAATGAAAAAATCGAACGAAAAAGAGCCACCGCGGCTACAATTTACCTCATTATTGCTGCCGCTCCTCCTGCGGGATGAAAATTCAAGAAAAAAAGCAAGAAGGTGGTGGTCACTCAACTAGTAACTTTGGGTGGGGTTGGTACCACTAAAATAACCAAATTTTTCCCAGACTTGCAGTTGCAACTGCAAGAAGAATCAGTCCAACTGGTAAAGTTGCAAGTCGCAATAAAGTTGCAGAATACGCTGCCAAAAATCAGCTGTTCGCGTACTGCGCATGCCTACCACAAGTTTCTTGCAAGTTGCAGAAAGAACTTGTCCACTGTAAAACGGACTTAATAATTCTACAAAGATGTGAAAACCTACACTAAATCATTTCTAAAAAAATAGTTGACTACTTTATTTATATATATATATTGTGAGACACCTAGTATAAAAAAGTATACATTTTGGAAATTTTAAAAATATACATTTTAGGGAATTTAAAAATAAGTATACATTTGTAATTAGGTAATTAAGTCAAATATAAAGTTAAAGTTTTAGTTAAACCCCGTGCGGGCTACTCTAGTGGGGGTATGTCCGTACTAAATTAAGTTAGCTCAAATAAGTTAAGTTAGTTTTTAAAAAATGCGAAGTTAGTTTTTTGTCCACCGGTCTCATGGTCCCAAGAAGATAGTTCCATATGGTACATTGCCCAAGTGACGTAAAGTGGCTATATATATATTTCAAAATTATAGTCACAATATATATATATTTTGTAGATTTCTTGGGGTATGTAGTCCTTTTAATAAAACTATATATAAAATTTTTGCATAAATTCAATTTCTATTGACGTTTCGGCTGGCATCCCAAGCCTTTATCAAAATAAAATGGTAAAAACACTGCAAATAAATATTCTAAAATTAGGTGGTACAATACAACAAGAAAAATCGCTTACCTTAAAACATAGTACAACACAATTATTACATGTCAAGTTACATTAAAACAAAAAAATGGTGTTGTACTATGTTTTAAGGTAAGCGATTTTTCTTGTTATATTGCACCACCTAATTTTAGAATATTTATTTGCAGTGTTTTGACCGTTTTATTTTGATAAAGGCTTAGGATGCCAGCCGGACTACACATCCCAAGAAATCTCCAAAAAAAAAATATACGTTTTATAGTCCTAGAAAAGAATATATATCTATATATATAGATATATATATATATATATATATATATATATATATATATATATATATATATATATATATATATATATAATTATATATTTATATTGCATTTATAATTATTGATGATATTACGTATAAACATTTTACCAACTTTTTTCTTAATTAGTCATTTTTTCTCCACAAAATTTCCTAATTTTATACGTAAGGATAGGAATCACCCTGTATGTATATTTGACATTATCAAAACCACTATAAGTTTTTATCATAATTTATTTAATAAATGCCTTAAATTTCCATATTTTATTTTTAATTAGCCTCTTCTTGTGTGCCATTAACTTCAATATTCTTGTTATCGAATTCAACTTGCTTTACTGGTACCCTTGGAGCTAGATTCAGCATGCTTGCCCATTGTCCTTCGCACACCTTGTCGAATGTCATGTCTTTCAGTAAGAGTCCCCCAGATCACCTGGACCTCTACATGACGGTTCTGAATCCCATATTTTGTTTTGGTTAGAGTCAATCCATCTAAATAAAAATAAGACAAAGTTTAAATATCATGAGTTTGCCTTCAACAATATAGACGATCTACAACAGCTGGTAAATATCGTTGGGAGGGTACAGTACATCCATGGGCTCGACACATCAATACCGAGAAAACAAAATTCATGATCATCTCCAGAGATTTGAATACGTTTGTAAAACTCCAGTATAACATTCAATGCAATGCCCATACAGAGAGGGTGGACAAATTCAAGTACCTGGGTACATGGCTTCTCTGAGGACTATTTGGACATCCAGACAAAGAAATAAAGTGCCGCACTGGAACAGGCCTCGACAGGCATTCCCTGAGAAAGCTTAGGAGGTGCTGCTTACCTCCACCTGGGTTCTGACTTTGACCTCGATTGGAGACTAAGATCTCGCAAAATGCTACGTTTGGTCGGTGCTTCTTTATGGTGTGTGGAAGGTTGGACCTCTGAAGTCGGGTGCTATCAATAAAATTAATAGAAGCTTTCTGAGATGTGGCTATATCGTAGGATCCTTTAAAATACCGTGGACTGCGAGAATACTATCTTTAATGAGGAAGTTCTGTAGACTTGTAAACAGAGAACGCGACGAATTATCTCGAAACGGACGCGAATTGCTGAAAACGGACCACGTTAATCTGCCTACGTGCTGTCGATGCTTGTTAAAATCGCGTTCTCGTCGCTGTTTTTAGTAACAGCGGCTATTGTGTAGCTGACAATTTCATACTGCGCTGAACAAGTATTAAACATGCTGCCTGGTGGTTATGGTGAATGAAGATGTACCCTAGAGTGAGAACCTGGTGCGATGATACTTACATTGATAAATATAAAATGTTACAGTCGCAATGCCAAGGGTTTTTGGCTAATTTCACTGATACCAATTCAGTAAGTGGATCAAAGATTTTGGCTGGCAGAAAGTGAAATTTATTGCTGTCTAGTTGTCTACAAAAACAAAAATCAAAGAGTATATATATGTCATGAAAGTTTGTATAGCTATTTATGTATCAAGGGCGTTACTAGGACTATAATGCCGTGAAGGTCTGAAATAGCCCGAGTGCCCTCAGGCTATTCCGACCTGCATGGGCATTATAGTCCAGTAAAGCCCGTGGTGCATACTAATGCTTTATGTTTTACCCAAAAGAGTTTTTCAATGACTAATTACATTATTTATTCGCAATATAAAAATAAGTTGCACCTGTACCTGTATACGTAAGTAGATAATGACTGGTGTTAAGTTTGACTTTGATGTTTCTATCAGTTAGTCAGTTGGAATTTTTTATTTAACGATTTGCTCAAAATGGAAGAAATTTCACAAAAATATAAGAGAAAAGGCCATAAAAGCGACCGGAAAATCTTTTGCCAGTTAAATCAAGGCAACAGTATGATCGGGAGTATGGCATATTTGGTATTTGGAAAGATGCGAACGCAATTCTTCAAATAACCGAAACCGTTTTAATGGCATATTTTCAGGAACTGATAAGTTATTGATTTTATTTTAATACATATGTTTGTATAAACTTGATCTTTATTGTGAGAGAAATAAAATTGGATAAGCAATAAAATATCATATTAGCGCATTGAGGCATTATAAGCGGGCATTATCATAATGCCCGGCTTATAATGCCCTAGGTGTGATAGCAGGTATTATTGCCACCATAACATATTCCGTTTCTAAGGTATTACAGATCAATAATAGATGGGTAAAACATAAAAATAAAAGTATTGTTAAATAAATAACTATTCACTGAAGTCAAAGAAATGGTATTACAAAATTAAAAAAAAAAACCTATTTAAATGAACCTTACAATTTTTGAAGGCTGGTTGTATAAATAAATATTCTTGAGCTTATATCCTTTAGGATATTATTATTTATAAGTAACGATGTTAAACTGACTAGCCCGTTAAAGGTTTTTTCTTTAAGCTCTTCCAAATTATTGGAAAAAAGAAACAATTTTTCCAGATTTTTGTTTCTAATAAATGCATTCTCTGGTATTTCATTTAAAAGATTTTGGCCAAGGTGCAGTTCAACCAAATTAGTGAGACCCATGAAGTCGTTTGTGCTGATCTAAAAAAAAATATACTTAAAATTTACTTATGTACCAAGAATTCTTTTTACACTATTTAAAAAATGTATTAAAGCCAGTTTCGGATTAACCTATAAGCAAGTTAGGCAATTGCTTAGGCTTAGGGCACCACGTTGTGGGGGGAACCAATGGGGCACTAAAGAGTAGAAATGAAAGAAAAAAGTACAAACCCCCGTTTTTATGATTTATAAAGTTTATTGATAAAAAAAGTAAATACCATTTTAGACAAAAAGAATGAATTTTTTTGCGCTTTAAAAATTTTTGTTATGACTTTTTTGCGCTTTAAAAATTTTTGGTTGGATATAGTTTTGGCAACAAAACTTTTTTTCATTTGTCATCAAAAAATTTCATATCTAGGGGGCACCACAAAAGTCTTAATCCGACAGTGATTAAAGCCACCTCTCCTTTTCTTTGATTGCTAACAAGAAGAAATTAAAACAGCTGTTTTTAACACGCTTCTATTAGCTTGGGTTGTATGTATGTATGTATGTATGTAACGGAATCTTTAAGCTAAATTTTCACCAACTTCCAGCAATTCGATTTCTTTGAAACTTTGCACACGTATCAAGGACCCATGACAATGCAATAATCTGCAAACAGTATCCCGTTATCCTGATTAGGATCGCCAGGATAAATAAATTCCTTTATAGATTTTCTGTAGGAGAGTAACAGAGAAAGAGCTAGTGCGCGATCTGCGCATGCGTGCAGTTTCGGACGTACTCTCAGCATAAGGCTGACAGAAACTTGTTCGGAGTAGTTGCGTTCTGAAACCCCATGCAACAGTGAAGCTTTAAATGAAATGATTAGATTACGAAATAGTTCGTGAAACATTTTAATATCACACGTTCGCAGAAAACTAATTGATATATCGAAATAAAAAATGAAAAATAAATAATAGTTTAAAAAACTAAAAAACACGCTTTTATATGCAACCGAACTAAAAATTAGAAAATAATTTTTCATTACAAAGAGTTTGTATTACAGTAATAAAAGGTCAAACAATGAATCATAATTATATACCTCTAAAATAGAATTATAATAAAATTTAAGATAATAACAGAATAATTCACTTCAGAGTAAAAAGCGTGGGGTGCATTTTTACTATTTTTTTATAACTTTTCCCTCATAGATCTTTACAAATGAAATATAATTATAACATTTAATATATTAAGCAGCCCACGCTTTTATTCTGAAGTGAATTATTCTGTTATTATCTTAAATTTTATTATAATTCTATTTTGAGGTATATAATTATGATTCATCGTTTGACCTTTTATTA
>JACEGR010008956.1:0-31410 GCA_014170235.1 Listronotus bonariensis
TTTTAGATTTAACATTATATCGAATCAATAACAAAATCAGGACTGCTTGGTACACCAAAAACACTTGGTCTGGTCGCTATCTTAATTTTAAGTCTCAACATCCACTATCACAAAAAAATCCGTTGTAATTGGTTTAGCAGACAGAGCAATACACTTATCAGATCCTGAATTTAGAAAAAACGCAATAAATAAAGCAAAAATGCACTACGTGTAAATAATTATCCCGATCATATTGTAAACAAAATTTTTAAAAAAGAATCTGCAAATTTTATAACGCCGAACGAAACAGACAGCCCTCTAAACATAAAACAAAAAAATATATACCTCACCCTACCTTATATTCCAGATCTTTCAGAAAAAATACAGAATGTTTTCAAAAATAAAGATATTACAATAAGTCACAAAGGACACAACCTATTAAATAGCAACTTTAGCCAATTAAAAACGGCTATTTCAAAAGAGAAAAAGAGTAACATTGTGTATCAGATACCTTGTCGGGATTGTGCGGGAGTTTACATAGGACAGACTAGCCAATATTTAAAAAACAGAATTAATGGACATAAATACGACAAACGAAACAAAACAGCTCTGACCAACCATACAACAGAACACAACCATACTTTTAATTATTCGCACACAAAAATTCTGACCACAGAATCGAACACCAAAAAAGGGAATTTTACGAAATGTTTTACATACAAAGAAATTCTAATGCCGTCAACTTAAGAACTGACACAAAGGGGCTACCTAAAATTTACCAAAACTTATTAAATTAAACTTTTGTTTCACACAATTTCTTAGCATTATATCAGTTCCCCAAGATATTTATTAACATCACCTCGTAAAAGTTTTAAAATAAAAAAAAACCCTTAAAAATCAACAACTGTGCATCCTTCTATAAAAAAAGGAATAATGTACTTATCAATAATCTCTGTATGGTCACTCACGTTTTGCTTTTCGTCGTTGTTTTATCTGTGGAAATGTCTTGTAAATATGTAGTGTTACGTTTTAAAATGTGTTTTTATACAGTGACGTTCCCAGAATTTTTGTTTTAAATGGATAATTTTCTAAATTTCCTGACTCATGTAAGTAAATAATAATAATTATATAAAAAAAGAGAAAAAGAAAAACATGTTTTTATCCCGTATTTTGCTGCATTAATAACTGTAGCTACACACGATCATATAAGTGTTGTATAATTTTAAACGCTTTATTTTGACTGTGGCAATTTTTCTTTTAGAATTAATGTACTTTTGAAAAAGGTCAAAGCCATGACCGAAACGTTCAGGAGATAAAGCTAGAACGAATCGGTTTTTAGTGTTTATAAAAATGGTTCCATATCCATAGGACCATATCCCAAGAAACTGAAGCCTCTGTTAAATAGAAGACGTTATTTTTATGACTACATTTTATTTCGACTTTGAGGTCGACAGTATGAGCGTACATAAAAACAAACTGATAAACATATTTTTACCTGTATCGAGTACAATATAAAAAATAGGAAAATCAAAATAGGTACTATGCTACATCTCCCTTTTTCCATAAGAAAAGTAAAACCCTATATTTTTTTAACAAATAAACAAGAACAAACATATACTGCCTTTCCCTAACAACCTATACAGTGTACGATCGAATATAACAAATCGAGTCTAAGCTATTACTAGTACATTTATATTATTATATAATATAATAAATTATTTTATTTACGGTTGTAACGTACAGGAGGTTTGATAGGTCTACCTTTTCTAGTTTGAGGTGGAGGAATAAAGATGTTTGAGTCACGTGAGCTAGCTATAGAAGCATTGTTTTCAAAACTACTGTCGTCATCTATTGTAATAACGTCATCACTTTGTTCATCCACCTCATTGCTATTTAATAAGTTCTGGTTTGGATTGTTATATGTATCGTTATCACAATTATCGGGAATTATGGCCAAATATCGCCTATTTCTATCTATAATTGAACCGTTATCAAGTTGAACTTTATATGCCCTATCTCTCACTTTTGAAAGAACTTTTCCTGGATGCCATTGCGAACCAGGGCCTTCAACTTGAACCATTACTTTTTGACTTTGATTTAATTTCGGTAAATCTTTTGCGCACTTGTCATAATACACTTTTTGTTTACATTGCCTTACTCTAAGTTCTTTTTAACATTAATTTGCACGGAAGGGACCAAATATTTGTCTACTATAGGTAAAGTACATCTCAATCTCCTTGAGATGAGCAGTTGAGAGGGACTTCCTAGCTTTTGGGAAAGTGGCGTATTTCTATATTGCAGTAAAGCTAAATGCAAGTCCTTTTTGTCATCTTTAGCTCTTTTCATTAATTTTTTAATTGACTGAATAGTTCTTTTAACCATCCCATTGCTTTGGAGGTACCTTGGAGAAGCTGTAACATGGTTAAAATTCCATGCATTTGAAAATTTTTTGAATATGTCACTGGTATATTGAGGACCATTATCTGAAAATAAAATTTTTGGTACCCCATGTCGAGCAAAAATAGACTTTAAGTGATTTATAACGATTTATAACGTGATGTGTTATCTTTTAGACAAGAAATTTCAACGAATTTAGAAAAATAATCTACTACAATTAAATATTCATTATTTTCAAAATGAAATAAGTCACACCCCACTTTTTCCCAAGGCAAATCTGGTATGTCATGTGATATTAATGTTTCCTTTTGTTGAGTGTTTTTATATTTCATACAAATTGTGCATTGTTTTACATAATTTTCTATATGTTTGTTAATTGATGGCCAAAAACACATTCATTAGCAATCAATTTGGTTTTTTCAACCCCTTGGTGGCTGTAATGATTTTTTTCTAGAGTGATTTTAACTAGTTTTTCCGGAATAATTAATCTGTTCTTAAAATAAATATAATCTTGGTATTGAAAGATGTTTTCTTTGTTATCGTACCAAAATATTAAGTTTTTATTATTTTTTATGTTTTTGGGCCACCCTGTATTTATATAATTTTTTAATTTTCCCAAAATTGGATCATTTTTTGTTTCTAATTCTATTTCGCAAAGAAAATTTTTATCAAAGTAATTATTTCTATAATCCAACAAACACACCTGAGCTTCTACATCTAAGTTCATATTTTTTATGTTTTCTTATTGTTTACTATATTCATCTGTTGGGTACGCTCGTGACAGTGTGTCTGCTAAATATAGATATTTACCAGGGGTATAAAAAATATTAATTTGAAATTTCTGCAGTCTTATAAGCATTCTTTGCAGTCGCATAGGACAGTCAATTAGAGGTTTATTAAAAATTGATATTAAAGGTTTGTGGTCTGTTTGTACATTAAATTTTTGACCATAGACAAATTGAAAAAATCTTTCACAGCCAAAAACAATGCTTAATAACTGCTTTTCGATTTGAGCATATCGTTTTTCCGTAGGGGTTAAAGCCCGAGACGCATATGCACACGGTAAGTTATCCTGGAGTAAAACTGCAGAAATTCCTTCTTGAGATGCGTCAACCGAAATTGTCGACTTTTTATTTACGTCAAAATATTGCAAAACTGGTTTTTCGGTAAGTTTATTTATTTATTTTTTTTTTATCTTTGGAAAATCCACGAAGGCTGAAAGCCTAAATACTAACGCACCGTGGATGTCTTAAGCAGGGTAAGAGGAAGTTTGTTAACACGGGACTTGAAAACTTGAAGAATTGGGGGAAGGAAAGACCTCCGCTGGCAGCAGGTTCCACAGTCTAGAAACTCTAGGGATAAAAGAACGAACGAAATGGGAAGTTCGGGGCCTGTCCAATTGAACTGTATAGGGATGCATACGCGCGGCACCACGAGTTTCTCTGTTGGGAACTGCAAGAGGAGGGACTATACTGGAAAATTCGTCGGAGCAGAAGCCGTAAAAGTATCTATAGAAGAGCGATGGATCTCCCACAGCTCGACGATGGGCAAGAGAAGGAAGTCTTTGAGTAAGTAAAGGATCATTAATAAGACGAAAAGCCCTTCTTTGAATGGCATCAAGAATGCTGAGGGTTGTAGGGGATGCCATTCCCCAGACATGAGAACAATATTCCAGAGAGGGTCGAATTTGGGACACATACAAAGTGTATAAATTGGAAGGAGAAAAATACTTTTTGGCTCGGAAAAGAAATCCAAATTTTTAAAATATTTTTCCAAATTCTGGTCCCATTTAAAAACTGTGGACTTTTTAATTAGGTTTCTAAGCATACAAGTTTCAGAAGCAAAATTTGGAATAAATTTACTAATGTAGTTGATAAGGCCAAGAAAACGTTGAACATCTTTTTAATTTTTTGGTGAAGGCATTTTTTTAATTGCTTTTATTTTAGATTCATCTGGCATTATACCATTTTTTGTAAATTTGTGTCCCAAAAACACAAGCTCTTGAACACCAATTTTACATTTATTTTTGTTAAACTTTATATTATTATTTTTTGCAACTTCAAGAACTTTCAATAAACTTAGGTCGTGTTCTTCCCTTGTTCTTCCCCATATTACTAAGTCATCAATATAAACTTCCACGCCTTCAAAGTCAAAAATTGTTTTAAATCTTTTGTGTAAAATCTCCAAGGCTGACGATATTCCATAGGGAAGCCGCAAGAAACGAAAACGACCAAAAGGGGTGTTGAAAGTGCACAGCATAGAGCTATCTTTATCAAGTTTAATTTGCCAAAAACCATTGTTGGCATCCAAAGAAGAAAAAATTGTGCACCGCATAATTTATGAGATATTTCTTCAGTTGTCGGTAACTCAAAATGCTCACGTTTTATTGCCTTGTTTAAATCGCGTGGGTCCATACAAATTCGAATATCGCCATTTTGTTTTCTTACAACTACCATTGAATTGACCCATTCTGTCGGTTCATCTACTTTTTGAATTATTTCATTTTTTTCCAATTCAGACAATTTTATTTTAAGCTTTTCATATTAAGGTAAAGGTACTTTTCGAGAAGCATGAATTTTAGGTGCTACTTTATTATTTAAAATAATTTTACACGGTTTATCTATGCAACCAGTTCCTTTAAAAAGATTGCTATACGTATTAAAGATATCAAAATAGTCAATTTGATCTATTCTTTTAACTAGATCAAATTGCTGAATTGATTCTAAACCTAAAATTGACGGAGAATTACTCTTAATAACATAAAAAATTAGAGGTAACGATATTGATTTATATGTATAGTTTAAAATAATTTTTCCTATGGCCGGAATAATTTCTTTAGTTACAGAGCTTAATTTAATATTAGCTTTTTGCAAATTATTTGTATGAAAGTCCATTTTATTTAAATTATTAAGAAAAATTACGTTACACATAGTCCCAGTATCTATTTTACAGGTAAGTTTTTGTTTTTTGTTTATTAATAAGTCTACTACCCATTCATTATCTTTCTTCGATGTTATGCAATTGACAAAGTAGCATTCGTCATCTTCGTCATCAGTACAAATCTCGTCACTGCTGTCGATGTAATCCTGTTCCACTACACTCACATTCTTTTTAAACACATTTTCGAAAAATGACCGCGCACATTACACGACTTACATAACGTACTAAAAGCCGGGCAGTTATATTTGTGATGATTTCCACCACATCTTCTGCATTTGTTCTTATACGATTTTTTCTTACTTAAAAAATGTTTCTCTGGGGGTCCTCTAGTGTCACTTTTTTTTAATGCTTGTTGATATCTTGATGGGCCTTGTTTAGGCTCCATTCTGCTCATGGCATACACATTCTTATCTGATGCTTCTTGAGCAATTTGTTTTACTTGTTGCTTTGAATTTTCTATTGACCTGACTAAATCTACCACTTGTTTTAAAGTCTTATTATCATTTTCTAATAGCCGCTGCCTTACTTCATCACTTACTACACCACATATAATTGCACTTTTTATTAAACTATCGGTCATGCTGTGGAATTCACATGATTGGGCCTTATTTTTTAAGTCCGTTACATAATTATCAATCGTCTCACCCTGAGCCTGTTTACGTGGAAAGAATTTGTAACGTTCATATTCTATGTTTTTTAATGGAATAAAGTGAGCTTTAAACTTCTTTAAAAGTGGTTCTAACTTATCCGTTTCTTCTGTTGTAAATGTGAATGTGTTATAAATACGATATGCTTCTTCCCCAATGTAATGCAATAGTTGTGCACATTGTGTAGCTTCACTTTTTTTATCATATTCACAAGCTTTTAAATAGTTTTGAAAGCGGTTCTTCCAAAATTTCCAATTTTCAGCCATATTTCCATCAAAACTTAATGGAGGTATACCACTAAAAGCCATTTTTTTTTATTTTATTTATATTACTGACTTAAAAAATACTGACTAAAAAAATCAAAGGGCAAGGATACAATAAGGCAAATATCTGGGACAGGGTTACATCAATGTAAGCCCTACCACGACCAGCTATGTTATATACCGAGATTATCAGCAGACAGCATTCAAGGACCACAGTGTGCTAAAAAACTTTACGAGGGAACAACCGTGCAGGATCTGAGTCAGTACTTTCCTATGAATTGTCACTCTGCAACATCCATGATAATCTCCGAAATATATGAAGAAACATACATACTAACCCATCCGAAAGAAGACCTGTGAGTTTCTTGCAGTTCAAACAAAACTTTCAAAATTCACTCAAAACACTCTCACCAAGGAGCCATATAAATTAATCTTCCCTGCAGCTGCCACTTGCATACACAGGAAGAAGTAGTTATACCCAAAAGATTTCCATGCCCAGATATTTCTACAACATACGATGCAAGTATGACACACATTATTCCGGCAACTTGGTCAAACTTAAAATCATTTATTCTAAATTCAAAATTAAATAATATTTCGCCCACCTATAAAAATATTACAGAGTCTTTAAACACAAACTGGACTCTTAACATACCCCATTTAAATTTAACTTTAACTAGCACTACCATTAAAAATATTTTAGATTCTATAGAACAGTCTATCCCAACAAATTCTTATAGCTACACTTACGGAAGTCACAATGATACACTATTTTTAACCTGTAACATCATTCTTTTACTCCTCGTAGCTTATCTACTGTGTAACTACCATCGAATGGCAGTGGCAGCTCCCATTATTCCTAGTGTACAAGGCCAAACACCAACTCCCAATATAGCTTATGATGCTCTTTTAGGACTCATTTACAGGTTTAATTATCTTTGTCCTATACTTGATGGTTCACTTCATTTATTTTTATTGTTTTGAATCTAAAAATAAAAATCAATTTAATAGAAAAAGAAATAGTGCATTTAATAAAAATTCTAAGCAGACAGAACCAAATGAAAGCATAGAACTATCAAATCTTACTAGGGATAATCGTACCCTAAAGCTGAATTTACACGGTGCCAGTAACTTGAACAAGTACTAAAGCCAGTAACTAAATTATTTCTCATTTCGTTCAAGTGACTGTCTACACCTGTTGTGTTTTGGGATAGTATTCAGATTAGTTGAGTACAAAATGGCAGCGAGTACAATCGTTAAATTATCTGTACAAAAATGCGTTTTGAGTTTATGTGGAGATTTAGCTAGTATTTTATCAGAAGAAATTGAAAAGGAAAGACGTTGCTGGGTTCGACAATGGATATCTCGTCGAGAAACACACGGTGCGTCTTCCACGTTATTAGTTGAACTGGCTAAGGAAGATCCAGAAGAATATCGAAACTGTATGCGGATGACAAAATTACAATTTAGTGAATTGCTTTCCAAAATAGAACCATTGATTTCTAAACAAGACACTTTGATGAGACCTGCTATTCCAGCGCGAATTAAATTGGAAATAACACTATCATATCTGGCAACAGGAAACAGTTACAGAAGTTTACAGAGACTTTTTCGTGTATCAAGGCCTGCAATCTCCAAATTTGTACCCGAAGTCTGCGAAGCTATTTACAAAGTTCTTGAAAAACATATCAAGGTAATATTTAAACGTTTTACTCAAAATATTATAAAAACATACAAGTTACAACAAAACCATATTATTATAACAACTTAATTTATTTTCTATTAAACTAAATAATTACATTTTTATTAAAACTAAATAAAAAAAATCTTTATTTTTTGATAAAATTATCAGAAAATAATAATTTTTGTTTCCTATAATATTTTGGGTTAATAAAAAACTAGATAAGTTTAACAATTAATTAATATCAATGCTGTTTAGAAGTTTGAAAGTGCGTTCCCAAGTGCCTCACTTAAAATATCATTCTGATTGTTAGTCCCAGAGCTATTGAAATCTGTACGCGATTCCATATTATGTTCTGATGGCACATCTGAATTATATGTAGGTGACTGAAGTGACGAATAAGTATTATAGTCGTCAGGGGATGGCATAGGTGTCGCAATGTACCTTGAAGTATTAAAGATGATATTGTCTTTCTCTTGTAAATCTTGTACTTTAAATGATGTAAGCACTGCTTGTATTTGTTCTTGCGCCCTAATCGCTGATATAGGCTTTAATCCCATTAGCTGAGCCGCAACACTACGTCCAAAAACGATGTATTCATTTTCTGTTACAGGCTCTTTGCTTGCTATGTCGCTTATTTTTTTAAATTCCTGTACCATAGTCGAAACTTCTCTTAGTTTGGAAGATGTCTGTTTTACTCTTTTTTGTGGCGGCGGTTTGGATGTGCTTGGTGTTTCGACGACTTGTGTGTCATTTTCTTCATCGACTTGTGTATGATTCCCTTCGGTCATTTTTTCAGAATGAACCTGAAAATCAAATTTATACAAATCTATAATTATTTTATATTACATTGGCACAAACGCTTTGACTGCTTTTATTTTTATTATTTTGTTTTCAGATGCCAAATTCGGAAGAAGAATGGAGACATATAGAACAGGGTTTTCGTCAACGATGGAACTTTCCAAGATGTTATGGTGCTATAGATGGAAAGCACGTTGTTATTCGTGCACCAAGTCATTGTGGAAGTGAATTTTTTAATTATAAAGGCACAAACAGCATCATTTTATTAGCAGTCGTTGATCATGATTACTGTTTTCGATACATTAATGTTGGATCGGCCGGAAGACAGTCAGATGGGGGGTTTTTCAACAATCTTCTTTGTCAGAAGCATTAGAGCATGGTTTAATACCAGACGATGGGTGCCTGGTTGGAGATGATGCGTTCCCATTGAAACCATACTTATTAAAGCCATATAAGGGAACACTTACGAAGGAACAAAAAATTTTTAATTACCGTCTCTCGAGGGCAAGGCGGGTTGTAGAAAATTCGTTCGGAATAATGGTCAGCAGATTTCGAATTTTCGAGAAACCTATCGCATGCTCTCCAGAGACTATTGACAAGATTATTAAAGTATGTTGTACACTACATAACTGGCTTAGAATGACGTCAAGTACTTACTACACACCTAGGGGAAGTTTTGATGAAGAAGATTTGGAAAGTGGTAAAATAATACCAGGCGCTTGGCGACAAGATGTAAGAAAAAATTTGTCTTCGATACGCTTCACCGGAAGTAACCATTCATCAAAAATGGCAAGAGAAAAAAGGGATACATTTTGTCAATATTTTATGGCTGAAGGAGCTGTACCCTGGCAAGAGCGTATGATATTTTAAGTGAATTATTAAAAATATAATTAAAAATGCACTTTATAAAACTGTAAACTAGTAAAACATTAATAAAATACTTACGGTGTTTAAATTATCTTGGGTTGGTCTTTTATTGTCCTCCAAAACATTCAAAAAACTGTCCATTTCACGAAACCATTTTATATTTGGCACGTAAATACTATCAATTCCAGCGCCTGATTTTTTTGAATCTCTAATTTTTTTCTTTTCTTGGGAGTACGTGGATCTCAATACTTTTATTTTATTTTTAATTTCGTTGGCCCCAAAACCTTCAATTCCCATATTCTCCTGGATACTTTTTAGGGCTGCATCCCTTGCTTGTTTATTTTTATACAAAACAATTTTCGAGTTCCATAGACACGGTTTATCGCGGTATTCTTGAACAAATTTTACGGTTGTCTCCTCACTCCAACGAGAAGACGCCGATGCCATTTCCACGTGCTCCAAAATTAAATTTACTAGACCTTACTAATACACTTTACTAAAACCAACTAAATTATTGTGTCTACACGCGTCCAGTATAGTTGAGCCAGCAGAAAAACGAGAGGGGGAAGCCACTTGCTCAAGTAAATAGAACCTGTTTCTATTCACTTGACTAAATCATTTACTAAATGGCTTACTTGCTCAAGTACTAAATTATAAGGTCTACACGATTCCATTAACTAAATTTTAGTTACTGGCTTTAGTACTTGTTCAAGTTACTGGCACCGTGTAAATTCAGCTTTAGATATAGTATAGAAGCAAGTAGCCTCCTGTCCCTATCTCCTGGAGAAAAAATACAAACTGTAGTAGAATGTATCGAAATAAAATAAGTTTTAAATAATAATTATGATATGTAATTGCTGTAGGGGCATTTATTTATGCCTAAATGTCCCTAATTTTAGCTCTATCAAGAGAAAAGTTATATATATGAAATGATATGACAATGATAAAATATATTTACCCCTTGGGATCCCTCTAGTGTTTCCTTTTTACTTTGTTATTTAAGCCTAAATCGTAGTGCGTAAAACGATTATAGGAAAAATATCATTGTAAATTGAAACAACACTAGATTTTAAAATACTTTAATATTTAGATGCTGCGGTCATCTACTTGTGTTAAAAAATGCTTGAATGATAAGAATATAACTTGTAACAAACATAAATATTTAAATATGTAGGTAGGAGATATAGGCATTAACTGGACAGGAAGGTTGTTAAAATCCTACATAAATTAGCACTAATAATAGTGCCAAATAAGTTAAAAAACATTTTTTTACATGAGACATTTGTTTTTGCTTTTATTTGTGATCTTAAAATATATCTTGTTTTTACAAGTTAACAAATTTATATTAAGAGAAAAAAACTATATACCAATCATTTAAGTATTTGCATATCTGCATTGCATATTGATCTATTGAATAAAATGTATGCTTTTAAACTTATTTTGATCTTTAAAAAGAAAATATTATAAACAAGATCTTTAAAATTGTGCTCATCTAAATACTGAATAGTTATTATAATAATAAAACATATTTTTTTTTATCTATAACATGTAAGTAGATGCATACCCACAAAAGTAAGGAAAATAAACCTTGTATGCTCTATTGTTTTTTTACGCAGTCTTGAAATATCATATTTATATTAATAAAAGTTTTAATCGGTTTATATTTATATTAATATTTAGCTAAATATAATAGCACATACTCACACTTTGTTCTTTTGTTTCATGTAATGGAAAACGATTCCACGCCAACAATACTGAAGCCTCCAGGAGTAGATCCAAAGCCAAACCATAGTAAGCACTGCAGCCTATACAGAGCGGAAAACGATGATGGGGTACACCTGCCTGTCGAGCTAAACTTCACTACCTTTAGCCTCCTGCAAAATCAAAGAGTCGAATCAGCAGTCTGCAAAGAACATAACGAAACAACTTAACTGATAAATGGGGCCTATCCAGATTCGTTATAGCCATGGTAAACGAACTAGAGCAAGTAATACAAAGAAGCACGACAGTAGTCATGGCCTTACTTGGTCCACCCCCACTCCTCCACCCGTGACGTCATTACGAGGAATCTTGGGCGACGCCTATTTTAGGGTACTGCGCATGCGCGTCATATTTAGGAATCTTGCGCAACGCGTTTTTAGGGCGTGGTCAATCTGTCAAATGTCATCTGTCACCTGTCATATGTCAAAATCTCTGACGTCATTTAAAATTTAGGAATCTTGCGCAACGCATTATTTAGGGCGTGGTCAATCTGTCAAACGTCATCTGTCAAATATCATCTGTCACCTGTCATATGTCAAAATCTCTGACGTCATATTTAGGAATCTTGCGCAACTCCATATTTAGGGCGTGGTCAATCTGTCAAAAGTCATCTGTCACCTGTCAAATATCACGTGACTTAGAAAATGGCGCCTGTCAGCTGTCACCTGTCATATTTCGCGAACCACGTGGTTACGTGAATGAGATAAGGCAGTACGCATGCGCGAAAAATAATGTCAATATAACCTAGAAATAAGGCGTTGATTGAAATGACATAACCTAAATTTATACGGATAAGCCTTTGGCCCCACGCCTAGGGCTCCGGGCCCCTCGTTTAAGCCAGGGGACCCCACGATCGTAAGCTAGCTTCATACGTCATATACTTTAGTCAACATAACCTCAAACTTATCTTAGCGTCTTACGCATGACATAACCTAGAAATAGGGTATATTATTGATTGACATTAGTTGCAGACACGTGGTTTATTAAATATATCGACAAGATGGTGCTACGTCATTAGGTTAAACTAGTCAACATAACCTCAAACTTATATGCATGTATCTTACGCATGACATAACCTAGAAATAGGGCCGTTGTTATTATTTATTGGCATAAGCTCGCAGACACGTGGTTTATTTAAAATATCGACAAAATGGTGAAGGTGAAATAATTAAAGTAATAAAAATACAAGGGATAAATATTGGGTTAAAAATACACCATATAGGCACTTTCAAACTGTATAAAGCCGGTTCTCAGCTAAAAGCTACCTGGTTTGCAAGCAGGGCTTACCACTTCGCTCCGCAGCTCTAAAATCCTTAATAAGGACGTTCGAATTGAACCTTGCCAGTGTCTCTTAAAACTTTATTGTAGTCATGATCCTTGCGTGCTTTGGCGATTGCAACCACCAAAGCACGAGGTAAACACAAATTGTCTTTGTTTTTAATTGCAATAATACCTCTTCTTGCCGCAGATTCTTCCTCAAAAGTATTATAATTTTTACCCTTCCCCCGACCAACAGGAAGTCTAACCGTGGTGACTCCCAAGCAAAACGTCTCCGTATTTAGACCTGTCGAGTTTGACTGATAAACGCTGCTTATCACATCCCACACATCGTCATAATTTACCTCTGAGGCAGGTCTAAAACGGATCCATCCTTCACCGCGGTTAAACTCCTTTCCACAAAAACTAAAACTGACCCTATCCGTAGGTTCAAGCCCCTCTGTAGCCCTATTAATGACTTGACAAATCGCATCACGAATCCATCCGACTGGCTCAGTCCCCTCCGGCACAGGTCTCAACTTAAACTCTAAACTACGACCGGTAAGATTAAAACGACGAACCCTTTTAACGGCGTCTTTCAAAATGATAAACTTTTCCATCGTCTGTAAGAAAAAAATAGGTTTAAACAACACGTCTGTTCACGACGACGGTTCAAGATCAACTGAACAGGCAGCACTTAGGCACCTCTATTTATAAACTCGGTTGACCTTGAAAAAGTAATAGTGTACGTTCAAAATTGGGGGTGCGTTCAGAAACCATCTATTTATGTAAAATAATGAACTAAGAAAATTTCCTCGTCTCTGATTGGTCAATAATGGTATTTTTATAATATTATATTAATTTTTTTATTTAGACTTGCTACGGCAAATATGCCGTAGCAAGTAGGGAAGCCTCGTTTACAAATATTTTAACTGCAAAATCCATTGCTGGCGGGACCCCCTGCCAGATGAGGATCTCTTCTTCATCCCCATCTGGGGGTGGTCCGTGACGACCACAGCGTACTAAAAATTATTTTTTAAAATATTTTAATATATTTTATAATCAAAACTTACGTTGACCCCCGGATAGAGTTCCTCTACCATATCCATCACAAAAGCCGTGATGTATAGCAATTCTAAAGAAGTAAAAAACATGTTCTACGCAAATTTAAAAAAAAAATAAATTGTTGTATAGCCGGCCATGTTCAAAAAAACCACTAATTTTATGTTAACTAAATTTTTTAATAAAATTAATCCCCCACCATTAGTTTTACCATGTTGCGCATACTTGATAATATGAAAACGCGTCGTTATGGTATTGATATTGATTTAGCGTTCCCTCGGTATTTTTATAATATTATATTAATTTTTTTATTTAGACTTGCTACGGCAAATATGCCGTAGCAAGTAGGGAAGCCTCGTTTACAAATATTTTAACTGCAAAATCCATTGCTGGCGGGACCCCCTGCCAGATGAGGATCTCTTCTTCATCCCCATCTGGGGGTGGTCCGTGACGACCACAGCGTACTAAAAATTATTTTTTAAAATATTTTAATATATTTTATAATCAAAACTTACGTTGACCCCCGGATAGAGTTCCTCTACCATATCCATCACAAAAGCCGTGATGTATAGCAATTCTAAAGAAGTAAAAACATGTTCTACGCAAATTTAAAAAGAATAATAAATTGTTGTATAGCCGGCCATGTTCAAAAAAACCACTAATTTTATGTTAACTAAATTTTTTAATAAAATTAATCCCCCACCATTAGTTTTACCATGTTGCGCATACTTGATAATATGAAAACGCGTCGTTATGGTATTGATATTGATTTAGCGTTCCCTCGGTATTTTTATAATATTATATTAATTTTTTTATTTAGACTTGCTACGGCAAATATGCCGTAGCAAGTAGGGAAGCCTCGTTTACAAATATTTTAACTGCAAAATCCATTGCTGGCGGGACCCCCTGCCAGATGAGGATCTCTTCTTCATCCCCATCTGGGGGTGGTCCGTGACGACCACAGCGTACTAAAAATTATTTTTTAAAATATTTTAATATATTTTATAATCAAAACTTACGTTGACCCCCGGATAGAGTTCCTCTACCATATCCATCACAAAAGCCGTGATGTATAGCAATTCTAAAGAAGTAAAAACATGTTCTACGCAAATTTAAAAAAAAAATAAAAATAAAAACTTACCCTGGTGGTTGTAGTATAGAGGCATGGTATAGAGCACCTTTACACACACACTTTTTGAAATAATTAAAAAATGGCTTACTATTTTAGGGTACTGCGCATGCGCGTCATATTTAGGAATCTTGCGCAACGCGTTTTTAGGGCGTGGTCAATCTGTCAAATGTCATCTGTCACCTGTCATATGTCAAAATCTCTGACGTCATTTAAAATTTAGGAATCTTGCGCAACGCGTTATTTAGGGCGTGGTCAATCTGTCAAACGTCATCTGTCATCTGTCAAATATCATCTGTCACCTGTCATATGTCAAAATCTCTGACGTCATATTTAGGAATCTTGCGCAACGCGTTATTTAGGGCGTGGTCAATCTGTCATCTGTCAAATGTCATCTGTCACCTGTCATATGTCAAAATCTCTGACGTCATATTTAGGAATCTTGCGCAACTCCATATTTAGGGCGTGGTCAATCTGTCAAAAGTCATCTGTCACCTGTCAAATATCACGTGACTTAGAAAATGGCGCCTGTCAGCTGTCACCTGTCATATTTCGCGAACCACGTGGTTACGTGAATGAGATAAGGCAGTACGCATGCGCGAAAAATAATGTCAATATAACCTAGAAATAAGGCGTTGATTGAAATGACATAACCTAAATTTATACGGATAAGCCTTTGGCCCCACGCCTAGGGCTCCGGGCCCCTCGTTTAAGCCAGGGGACCCCACGATCGTAAGCTAGCTTCATACGTCATATACTTTAGTCAACATAACCTCAAACTTATCTTAGCGTCTTACGCATGACATAACCTAGAAATAGGGTATATTATTGATTGACATTAGTTGCAGACACGTGGTTTATTAAATATATCGACAAGATGGTGCTACGTCATTAGGTTAAACTAGTCAACATAACCTCAAACTTATATGCATGTATCTTACGCATGACATAACCTAGAAATAGGGCCGTTGTTATTATTTATTGGCATAAGCTCGCAGACACGTGGTTTATTTAAAATATCGACAAAATGGTGAAGGTGAAATAATTAAAGTAATAAAAATACAAGGGATAAATATTGGGTTAAAAATACACCATATAGGCACTTTCAAACTGTATAAAGCCGGTTCTCAGCTAAAAGCTACCTGGTTTGCAAGCAGGGCTTACCACTTCGCTCCGCAGCTCTAAAATCCTTAATAAGGACGTTCGAATTGAACCTTGCCAGTGTCTCTTAAAACTTTATTGTAGTCATGATCCTTGCGTGCTTTGGCGATTGCAACCACCAAAGCACGAGGTAAACACAAATTGTCTTTGTTTTTAATTGCAATAATACCTCTTCTTGCCGCAGATTCTTCCTCAAAAGTATTATAATTTTTACCCTTCCCCCGACCAACAGGAAGTCTAACCGTGGTGACTCCCAAGCAAAACGTCTCCGTATTTAGACCTGTCGAGTTTGACTGATAAACGCTGCTTATCACATCCCACACATCGTCATAATTTACCTCTGAGGCAGGTCTAAAACGGATCCATCCTTCACCGCGGTTAAACTCCTTTCCACAAAAACTAAAACTGACCCTATCCGTAGGTTCAAGCCCCTCTGTAGCCCTATTAATGACTTGACAAATCGCATCACGAATCCATCCGACTGGCTCAGTCCCCTCCGGCACAGGTCTCAACTTAAACTCTAAACTACGACCGGTAAGATTAAAACGACGAACCCTTTTAACGGCGTCTTTCAAAATGATAAACTTTTCCATCGTCTGTAAGAAAAAAATAGGTTTAAACAACACGTCTGTTCACGACGACGGTTCAAGATCAACTGAACAGGCAGCACTTAGGCACCTCTATTTATAAACTCGGTTGACCTTGAAAAAGTAATAGTGTACGTTCAAAATTGGGGGTGCGTTCAGAAACCATCTATTTATGTAAAATAATGAACTAAGAAAATTTCCTCGTCTCTGATTGGTCAATAATGGTATTTTTATAATATTATATTAATTTTTTTATTTAGACTTGCTACGGCAAATATGCCGTAGCAAGTAGGGAAGCCTCGTTTACAAATATTTTAACTGCAAAATCCATTGCTGGCGGGACCCCCTGCCAGATGAGGATCTCTTCTTCATCCCCATCTGGGGGTGGTCCGTGACGACCACAGCGTACTAAAAATTATTTTTTAAAATATTTTAATATATTTTATAATCAAAACTTACGTTGACCCCCGGATAGAGTTCCTCTACCATATCCATCACAAAAGCCGTGATGTATAGCAATTCTAAAGAAGTAAAAAACATGTTCTACGCAAATTAAAAAAAAAAATAAAATAAAAACTTACCCTGGTGGTTGTAGTATAGAGGCATGGTATAGAGCACCTTTACACACACACTTTTTGAAATAATTAAAAAATGGCTTACTATTTTAGGGTACTGCGCATGCGCGTCATATTTAGGAATCTTGCGCAACGCGTTATTTAGGGCGTGGTCAATCTGTCAAATGTCATCTGTCACCTGTCATATGTCAAAATCTCTGACGTCATTTAAAATTTAGGAATCTTGCGCAACGCGTTATTTAGGGCGTGGTCAATCTGTCAAACGTCATCTGTCATCTGTCAAATATTATCTGTCACCTGTCATATGTCAAAATCTCTGACGTCATATTTAGGAATCTTGCGCAACGCGTTATTTAGGGCGTGGTCAATCTGTCATCTGTCATCTGTCAAATGTCATCTGTCACCTGTCATATTGTGAACACCGAGTATAAAGAAAAGTATACATTTTGGGAATTTTAAAAAATATGCATTTTTGGAAATTTAAATTTTAATTGGGTTACTTAACATTGGGAAATTTGGTACATAAAACAATACGTGAGGTGTCAACATCGTTTTGATGAACTCTGGTGTCAAGGAGTTGATGAACTCTGGTGTCAAGGTTTAAAAAGTATAAATCAAACAATTTTCTAGGTTACTCTTATAATAATAAAACAAAAACATTAAACAAGCGGAGTCGCCTAGAAATGCAAAACAAATACTGGAAAATTTGATATTTAAAGAAGAGAGAAAGAAATTAAAGGGGATTGTTTTATCAGATAACAAGCAGTTAGTGAAGTAAAGTAAAAGTTAAAGTTTAAGTTCAGCCCCCGTACGGGCTATCCCTAGTGGGATATGCCCGTACTAAATTTAGTTAATCAAATAAGTTAAGTTAGTTTTTAATAAAATGTGAAAGTTAGTTCTTGTATGGTCCACCGGTCTCATGGTCCCAAGAAGATAGTTCCATATGGTACATTTGCCCAGTGACGTCAAGTACCCTATGTATATTCAAAATGTCAACGTCACATATGGTGGAGGCGCCCCCGTTCCCAGTGACCTTGTGAAACGTCGGTTATGGTAAGCTGTGCCCGCCCCAGTTCCAGTGCCCTTTGTGAAGCGATAGGAAAAGTCGCTTATGGTACGCCCTTCCTACCCCTCAGTTTATTTGTGGAAGAAAATACCATATATATGGTAAAGGCGTCCCGTTCCCCGGAGAAGAAATGTGTGTGAAAGGACGAAAATGGGGAAAAAATATGTTGCGTAGCGTAGCTGCAAGGAGGTAGCAGCGTAGCTACAAGAAAAGGAAGATAAGGTATATCTTCAGTTTGAAATATGGCTAAATGGAGTTAGCCAGAGTTGTTGAAGAAGAATATTTATTTGCGTTGAAGTTATTGTGTTACGTCGTGAAGACGGAGTTTAGAAGCAGCATGAGGCTGCATTAGCACTGGAAGCCGCAGCTCTAGTATGGGGAAGAGCTCTGAAGTATGGTCTTGAATGGTGGGGTACAAGACAGTTAAGCGGCCCTGAGAAAGCTCAGGATATGGGTAAATTGGCACGCGGCTGCAGTAACCTGATGTAGAAGAAGAAAATGGGAGTGGAAAGGCGGACAATGGTATGTGGAGAAGAAGTACGGGACAATTGGCCAATGGAACACACCATCAAGGACATGGACAGGGAGGCAAGGTGGACACAGTACAATTCAACAAAAAATGGACAATCTAGAACATTATGGTATTTGTAAAGTGTTTAGGTAAATCTGTAATGTTTTTTAATTAATGGTATTTTTTTTTGTTGTTTACTTATTGTCTATTATTATATTGATAAAAATAATGATTTAATATGCAGAGAAAAGTAGCCTAAAAGTAAACTTTGATAATAACTCTTTTTTAACCCACCGTATATGTAATATTAAGTTATGAAAGGGTCATTGTTTTAATGATATACAATTTACGGTCAAGGTCGTAACAATTTCTAATAATGCTGAGCTAGCTAGTTTTAAAGAATCATATTTTGTTTACCAAGTCGGGTGTTTTGTTTTACATAATATGTAGTAAAGTTAATGAGGAATAATACTATGTATTTAAAGTGTTTTATATAGGAGGTATAGAATTTAGGCCACTTTTCTCTAAAAAATAATCTTAACCGTTACAACTATATTTAAATAAAACTACTTGGAGAAAATCCCAAATTTAGAAATTATTCAGTTAACAATGGAAAAAAATTTAACTTTTTTCTTATGATCAATGACAAATCTTTTATTTTTTAGAAAAAAGTCAAGTCAATTAATTATTTTTTGGATTAAAGGCTATTTGTTCATTTTTTTTTGTTTACATTTATTGAAAAAATTTTAGATAAAACTTGTTTTCATATTTTTAAAAACTTCGAAAAGTTAAGGTTATTTACGGTAATTTACATAATAGGTAAAATATTGTTAGATTTTTAAATATTTGTAAGCTATATGGAACTATCGATTTTGGTAATATTGCTAATTTTTTTAAAGGGTTTAAAGTAATTTGGCTCATTTCTAATAGCGTTGTGGGTCCAACGCTTTCAGGGAAGGGGCATATGTGAACACCTAGTATAAAGAAAAGTATACATTTTGGGAATTTTAAAAAAATATGCATTTTTGGGAAATTTAAATTTTAATTGGGTTACTTAACATTGGGAAATTTGGTACATAAAACAATACGTGAGGTGTCAACATCGTTTTGATGAACTCTGGTGTCAAGGTTTAAAAAGTATAAATCAAACAATTTTCTAGGTTACTCTTATAATAATAAAACAAAAACATTAAACAAGCGGAGTCGCCTAGAAATGCAAAACAAATACTGGTAAATTTGATATTTAAAGAAGAGAGAAAGAAATTAAAAGGGATTGTTTATCAGATAACAAGCAGTTAGTGAAGTAAAGTATAAAGTTAAAGTTTGAGTTAAGCCCCGTACGGGCTATCCCTAGGGATATGCCAGTACTAATTTAAGTTAATCAAATAAGTTAAGTTGGTTTTTAATGCAAAGTTAGTTTTGATGGTCCACCGGTCTCATGGTCCCAAGAAGATAGTTCCATATGGTACATTTGCCCAAGTGACGTAAAGTAACCCTGTATGTAGTATTTCAAAATGTCAACGTCACAATATGTCAAAATCTCTGACGTCATATTTAGGAATCTTGCGCAACTCCATATTTAGGGCGTGGTCAATCTGTCAAAAGTCATCTGTCACCTGTCAAATATCACGTGACTTAGAAAATGGCGCCTGTCAGCTGTCACCTGTCATATTTCGCGAACCACGTGGTTACGTGAATGAGATAAGGCAGTACGCATGCGCGAAAAATAATGTCAATATAACCTAGAAATAAGGCGTTGATTGAAATGACATAACCTAAATTTATACGGATAAGCCTTTGGCCCCACGCCTAGGGCTCCGGGCCCCTCGTTTAAGCCAGGGGACCCCACGATCGTAAGCTAGCTTCATACGTCATATACTTTAGTCAACATAACCTCAAACTTATCTTAGCGTCTTACGCATGACATAACCTAGAAATAGGGTATATTATTGATTGACATTAGTTGCAGACACGTGGTTTATTAAATATATCGACAAGATGGTGCTACGTCATTAGGTTAAACTAGTCAACATAACCTCAAACTTATATGCATGTATCTTACGCATGACATAACCTAGAAATAGGGCCGTTGTTATTATTTATTGGCATAAGCTCGCAGACACGTGGTTTATTTAAAATATCGACAAAATGGTGAAGGTGAAATAATTAAAGTAATAAAAATACAAGGGATAAATATTGGGTTAAAAATACACCATATAGGCACTTTCAAACTGTATAAAGCCGGTTCTCAGCTAAAAGCTACCTGGTTTGCAAGCAGGGCTTACCACTTCGCTCCGCAGCTCTAAAATCCTTAATAAGGACGTTCGAATTGAACCTTGCCAGTGTCTCTTAAAACTTTATTGTAGTCATGATCCTTGCGTGCTTTGGCGATTGCAACCACCAAAGCACGAGGTAAACACAAATTGTCTTTGTTTTTAATTGCAATAATACCTCTTCTTGCCGCAGATTCTTCCTCAAAAGTATTATAATTTTTACCCTTCCCCGACCAACAGGAAGTCTAACCGTGGTGACTCCCAAGCAAAACGTCTCCGTATTTAGACCTGTCGAGTTTGACTGATAAACGCTGCTTATCACATCCCACACATCGTCATAATTTACCTCTGAGGCAGGTCTAAAACGGATCCATCCTTCACCGCGGTTAAACTCCTTTCCACAAAAACTAAAACTGACCCTATCCGTAGGTTCAAGCCCCTCTGTAGCCCTATTAATGACTTGACAAATCGCATCACGAATCCATCCGACTGGCTCAGTCCCCTCCGGCACAGGTCTCAACTTAAACTCTAAACTACGACCGGTAAGATTAAAACGACGAACCCTTTTAACGGCGTCTTTCAAAATGATAAACTTTTCCATCGTCTGTAAGAAAAAAATAGGTTTAAACAACACGTCTGTTCACGACGACGGTTCAAGATCAACTGAACAGGCAGCACTTAGGCACCTCTATTTATAAACTCGGTTGACCTTGAAAAAGTAATAGTGTACGTTCAAAATTGGGGGTGCGTTCAGAAACCATCTATTTATGTAAAATAATGAACTAAGAAAATTTCCTCGTCTCTGATTGGTCAATAATGGTATTTTTATAATATTATATTAATTTTTTTATTTAGACTTGCTACGGCAAATATGCCGTAGCAAGTAGGGAAGCCTCGTTTACAAATATTTTAACTGCAAAATCCATTGCTGGCGGGACCCCCTGCCAGATGAGGATCTCTTCTTCATCCCCATCTGGGGGTGGTCCGTGACGACCACAGCGTACTAAAAATTATTTTTTAAAATATTTTAATATATTTTATAATCAAAACTTACGTTGACCCCCGGATAGAGTTCCTCTACCATATCCATCACAAAAGCCGTGATGTATAGCAATTCTAAAGAAGTAAAAACATGTTCTACGCAAATTTAAAAAAAAATAAATTGTTGTATAGCCGGCCATGTTCAAAAAACCACTAATTTTATGTTAACTAAATTTTTTAATAAAATTAATCCCCCACCATTAGTTTTACCATGTTGCGCATACTTGATAATATGAAAACGCGTCGTTATGGTATTGATATTGATTTAGCGTTCCCTCGGTATTTTTATAATATTATATTAATTTTTTTATTTAGACTTGCTACGGCAAATATGCCGTAGCAAGTAGGAAGCCTCGTTTACAAATATTTTAACTGCAAAATCCATTGCTGGCGGGACCCCCTGCCAGATGAGGATCTCTTCTTCATCCCCATCTGGGGGTGGTCCGTGACGACCACAGCGTACTAAAAATTATTTTTTAAAATATTTTAATATATTTTATAATCAAAACTTACGTTGACCCCCGGATAGAGTTCCTCTACCATATCCATCACAAAAGCCGTGATGTATAGCAATTCTAAAGAAGTAAAAAACATGTTCTACGCAAATTTAAAAAAAAAATAAAATAAAAACTTACCCTGGTGGTTGTAGTATAGAGGCATGGTATAGAGCACCTTTACACACACACTTTTTGAAATAATTAAAAAATGGCTTACTATTTTAGGGTACTGCGCATGCTCGTCATATTTAGGAATCTTGCGCAACGCGTTTTTAGGGCGTGGTCAATCTGTCAAATGTCATCTGTCACCTGTCATATGTCAAAATCTCTGACGTCATTTAAAATTTAGGAATCTTGCGCAACGCGTTGTTTAGGGCGTGGTCAATCTGTCAAACGTCATCTGTCATCTGTCAAATGTCATCTGTCACCTGTCATATGTCAAAATCTCTGACGTCATATTTAGGAATCTTGCGCAACGCGTTATTTAGGGCGTGGTCAATCTGTCAAATGTCATCTGTCAAATGTCATCTGTCACCTGTCATATGTCAAAATCTCTGACGTCATATTTAGGAATCTTGCGCAACTCCATATTTAGGGCGTGGTCAATCTGTCAAAAGTCATCTGTCACCTGTCAAATATCACGTGACTTAGAAAATGGCGCCTGTCAGCTGTCACCTGTCATATTTCGCGAACCACGTGGTTACGTGAATGAGATAAGGCAGTACGCATGCGCGAAAAATAATGTCAATATAACCTAGAAATAAGGCGTTGATTGAAATGACATAACCTAAATTTATACGGATAAGCCTTTGGCCCCACGCCTAGGGCTCCGGGCCCCTCGTTTAAGCCAGGGGACCCCACGATCGTAAGCTAGCTTCATACGTCATATACTTTAGTCAACATAACCTCAAACTTATCTTAGCGTCTTACGCATGACATAACCTAGAAATAGGGTATATTATTGATTGACATTAGTTGCAGACACGTGGTTTATTAAATATATCGACAAGATGGTGCTACGTCATTAGGTTAAACTAGTCAACATAACCTCAAACTTATATGCATGTATCTTACGCATGACATAACCTAGAAATAGGGCCGTTGTTATTATTTATTGGCATAAGCTCGCAGACACGTGGTTTATTTAAAATATCGACAAAATGGTGAAGGTGAAATAATTAAAGTAATAAAAATACAAGGGATAAATATTGGGTTAAAAATACACCATATAGGCACTTTCAAACTGTATAAAGCCGGTTCTCAGCTAAAAGCTACCTGGTTTGCAAGCAGGGCTTACCACTTCGCTCCGCAGCTCTAAAATCCTTAATAAGGACGTTCGAATTGAACCTTGCCAGTGTCTCTTAAAACTTTATTGTAGTCATGATCCTTGCGTGCTTTGGCGATTGCAACCACCAAAGCACGAGGTAAACACAAATTGTCTTTGTTTTTAATTGCAATAATACCTCTTCTTGCCGCAGATTCTTCCTCAAAAGTATTATAATTTTTACCCTTCCCCCGACCAACAGGAAGTCTAACCGTGGTGACTCCCAAGCAAAACGTCTCCGTATTTAGACCTGTCGAGTTTGACTGATAAACGCTGCTTATCACATCCCACACATCGTCATAATTTACCTCTGAGGCAGGTCTAAAACGGATCCATCCTTCACCGCGGTTAAACTCCTTTCCACAAAAACTAAAACTGACCCTATCCGTAGGTTCAAGCCCCTCTGTAGCCCTATTAATGACTTGACAAATCGCATCACGAATCCATCCGACTGGCTCAGTCCCCTCCGGCACAGGTCTCAACTTAAACTCTAAACTACGACCGGTAAGATTAAAACGACGAACCCTTTTAACGGCGTCTTTCAAAATGATAAACTTTTCCATCGTCTGTAAGAAAAAAATAGGTTTAAACAACACGTCTGTTCACGACGACGGTTCAAGATCAACTGAACAGGCAGCACTTAGGCACCTCTATTTATAAACTCGGTTGACCTTGAAAAAGTAATAGTGTACGTTCAAAATTGGGGGTGCGTTCAGAAACCATCTATTTATGTAAAATAATGAACTAAGAAAATTTCCTCGTCTCTGATTGGTCAATAATGGTATTTTTATAATATTATATTAATTTTTTTATTTAGACTTGCTACGGCAAATATGCCGTAGCAAGTAGGAAGCCTCGTTTACAAATATTTTAACTGCAAAATCCATTGCTGGCGGGACCCCCTGCCAGATGAGGATCTCTTCTTCATCCCCATCTGGGGGTGGTCCGTGACGACCACAGCGTACTAAAAATTATTTTTTAAAATATTTTAATATATTTTATAATCAAAACTTACGTTGACCCCCGGATAGAGTTCCTCTACCATATCCATCACAAAAGCCGTGATGTATAGCAATTCTAAAGAAGTAAAAAACATGTTCTACGCAAATTTAAAAAAAAATAAATTGTTGTATAGCCGGCCATGTTCAAAAAACCACTAATTTTATGTTAACTAAATTTTTTAATAAAATTAATCCCCCACCATTAGTTTTACCATGTTGCGCATACTTGATAATATGAAAACGCGTCGTTATGGTATTGATATTGATTTAGCGTTCCCTCGGTATTTTTATAATATTATATTAATTTTTTTATTTAGACTTGCTACGGCAAATATGCCGTAGCAAGTAGGGAAGCCTCGTTTACAAATATTTTAACTGCAAAATCCATTGCTGGCGGGACCCCCTGCCAGATGAGGATCTCTTCTTCATCCCCATCTGGGGGTGGTCCGTGACGACCACAGCGTACTAAAAATTATTTTTTAAAATATTTTAATATATTTTATAATCAAAACTTACGTTGACCCCCGGATAGAGTTCCTCTACCATATCCATCACAAAAGCCGTGATGTATAGCAATTCTAAAGAAGTAAAAAACATGTTCTACGCAAATTTAAAAAAAAATAAAATAAAAACTTACCCTGGTGGTTGTAGTATAGAGGCATGGTATAGAGCACCTTTACACACACACTTTTTGAAATAATTAAAAAATGGCTTACTATTTTAGGGTACTGCGCATGCTCGTCATATTTAGGAATCTTGCGCAACGCGTTTTTAGGGCGTGGTCAATCTGTCAAATGTCATCTGTCACCTGTCATATGTCAAAATCTCTGACGTCATTTAAAATTTAGGAATCTTGCGCAACGCGTTATTTAGGGCGTGGTCAATCTGTCAAACGTCATCTGTCATCTGTCAAATGTCATCTGTCACCTGTCATATGTCAAAATCTCTGACGTCATATTTAGGAATCTTGCGCAACGCGTTATTTAGGGCGTGGTCAATCTGTCATCTGTCAAATGTCATCTGTCACCTGTCATATGTCAAAATCTCTGACGTCATATTTAGGAATCTTGCGCAACTCCATATTTAGGGCGTGGTCAATCTGTCAAAAGTCATCTGTCACCTGTCAAATATCACGTGACTTAGAAAATGGCGCCTGTCAGCTGTCACCTGTCATATTTCGCGAACCACGTGGTTACGTGAATGAGATAAGGCAGTACGCATGCGCGAAAAATAATGTCAATATAACCTAGAAATAAGGCGTTGATTGAAATGACATAACCTAAATTTATACGGATAAGCCTTTGGCCCCACGCCTAGGGCTCCGGGCCCCTCGTTTAAGCCAGGGGACCCCACGATCGTAAGCTAGCTTCATACGTCATATACTTTAGTCAACATAACCTCAAACTTATCTTAGCGTCTTACGCATGACATAACCTAGAAATAGGGTATATTATTGATTGACATTAGTTGCAGACACGTGGTTTATTAAATATATCGACAAGATGGTGCTACGTCATTAGGTTAAACTAGTCAACATAACCTCAAACTTATATGCATGTATCTTACGCATGACATAACCTAGAAATAGGGCCGTTGTTATTATTTATTGGCATAAGCTCGCAGACACGTGGTTTATTTAAAATATCGACAAAATGGTGAAGGTGAAATAATTAAAGTAATAAAAATACAAGGGATAAATATTGGGTTAAAAATACACCATATAGGCACTTTCAAACTGTATAAAGCCGGTTCTCAGCTAAAAGCTACCTGGTTTGCAAGCAGGGCTTACCACTTCGCTCCGCAGCTCTAAAATCCTTAATAAGGACGTTCGAATTGAACCTTGCCAGTGTCTCTTAAAACTTTATTGTAGTCATGATCCTTGCGTGCTTTGGCGATTGCAACCACCAAAGCACGAGGTAAACACAAATTGTCTTTGTTTTTAATTGCAATAATACCTCTTCTTGCCGCAGATTCTTCCTCAAAAGTATTATAATTTTTACCCTTCCCCCGACCAACAGGAAGTCTAACCGTGGTGACTCCCAAGCAAAACGTCTCCGTATTTAGACCTGTCGAGTTTGACTGATAAACGCTGCTTATCACATCCCACACATCGTCATAATTTACCTCTGAGGCAGGTCTAAAACGGATCCATCCTTCACCGCGGTTAAACTCCTTTCCACAAAAACTAAAACTGACCCTATCCGTAGGTTCAAGCCCCTCTGTAGCCCTATTAATGACTTGACAAATCGCATCACGAATCCATCCGACTGGCTCAGTCCCCTCCGGCACAGGTCTCAACTTAAACTCTAAACTACGACCGGTAAGATTAAAACGACGAACCCTTTTAACGGCGTCTTTCAAAATGATAAACTTTTCCATCGTCTGTAAGAAAAAAATAGGTTTAAACAACACGTCTGTTCACGACGACGGTTCAAGATCAACTGAACAGGCAGCACTTAGGCACCTCTATTTATAAACTCGGTTGACCTTGAAAAAGTAATAGTGTACGTTCAAAATTGGGGGTGCGTTCAGAAACCATCTATTTATGTAAAATAATGAACTAAGAAAATTTCCTCGTCTCTGATTGGTCAATAATGGTATTTTTATAATATTATATTAATTTTTTTATTTAGACTTGCTACGGCAAATATGCCGTAGCAAGTAGAAGCCTCGTTTACAAATATTTTAACTGCAAAATCCATTGCTGGCGGGACCCCCTGCCAGATGAGGATCTCTTCTTCATCCCCATCTGGGGGTGGTCCGTGACGACCACAGCGTACTAAAAATTATTTTTTAAAATATTTTAATATATTTTATAATCAAAACTTACGTTGACCCCCGGATAGAGTTCCTCTACCATATCCATCACAAAAGCCGTGATGTATAGCAATTCTAAAGAAGTAAAAAACATGTTCTACGCAAATTTAAAAAAAAAATAAATTGTTGTATAGCCGGCCATGTTCAAAAAACCACTAATTTTATGTTAACTAAATTTTTTAATAAAATTAATCCCCCACCATTAGTTTTACCATGTTGCGCATACTTGATAATATGAAAACGCGTCGTTATGGTATTGATATTGATTTAGCGTTCCCTCGGTATTTTTATAATATTATATTAATTTTTTTATTTAGACTTGCTACGGCAAATATGCCGTAGCAAGTAGGGAAGCCTCGTTTACAAATATTTTAACTGCAAAATCCATTGCTGGCGGGACCCCCTGCCAGATGAGGATCTCTTCTTCATCCCCATCTGGGGGTGGTCCGTGACGACCACAGCGTACTAAAAATTATTTTTTAAAATATTTTAATATATTTTATAATCAAAACTTACGTTGACCCCCGGATAGAGTTCCTCTACCATATCCATCACAAAAGCCGTGATGTATAGCAATTCTAAAGAAGTAAAAAACATGTTCTACGCAAATTTAAAAAAAAAATAAAATAAAAACTTACCCTGGTGGTTGTAGTATAGAGGCATGGTATAGAGCAGCTTTACACACACACTTTTTGAAATAATTTAAAAATGGCTTTACATTTAGTATATAAAATACCCCCTTCCATTTTCAAGCTAATTCTGTGTTAGCTCCGGCAACTATGCGCTAATGATTCATTGTTATGCTAATACCTTGGCCCCAATTATACCTCGTTTGGCGTTTTAATTATCATATCCCCAATGGCCTTGTGGTATATGGCGTTGGATTCTTACACAGGTGGCCCGGTGTCATGGGTTCGACTCCCAGCGCCGGCGAGACTTTTTAATTTATAGGTGATGACGTCATCGATGGTTACGAAAACTACCCCTATCTAGCACGTGGTGACTTAGGGCATAAAAATTCTAATTTTGCGTTAGGGGTTGGGATGGCACCAAAATTGTGTTTTCGAACCTTAAATTTCTCCCATATGAAAATACATAGTAAGAACTACCCTTATTGCCGCCGTACATACATAGCTCTTCTACTCACGACCAACAAAACAACTAACGTCGCAACTCACTACAAGGCATTTTGCGAGTGAACGGGCGAGCGAGCACACAAGTTGGACACCAATGACAACATTTCACAAATTACTACACAATCACAGTGGTCTCTCAGCTAAATTCCCCAAAAAATCGCCGAAACACGTGCCTTGTCCTCGACAAAGAAAAAAATTTGCTGAAAGGGCAATTTTGTTTTTTGAAATTTTGTTTGGGGTTATGTTAGGTTGTCAGACGTCCAGATACTTGTTGTCCAGCATCTTGTGCCTCTGAGAAGTAAATATTTTGGTTAAGTGGCTCGACAACACGAATAAATCTCTTGGATAGAATGGGTAGAGAGGTGGACATAGTCAGGCTAGGCTCTAAGAGTAGTCCTTTCCAAGAAGTTATAACCTGATCAGATAAGTCTAAAACAGCCAAGTCTTTACCAGCATCATCCAATAGCCTCATGGCAACTTGAACGTATGGATCCCAGGTTGGACACTCAAAGACTTCATATATTCTATCGTTCTTCGGTTGACCAAACCATCTCCAAGCTAAGCATCCATCAGTGTGCCAAAAGCATCCATTAGATTCACCTCCAGGAGCACTTTGACAATATGATCTTCCCATTGTTATGTTTTTGGTTGAGTTCATGAAAGCCAGGACAGATTGAGGTTTTACTTGAGCACAAGATTCTTCAGTGCACCATCCCGCAGAGTTGCACCTTCTCTCTCCCACCTGGCTCCATTTGAAATCTCTCGTATAGTATAGCACTTTCTTATTGCATTTTAGTGACGCCTCTTTAATCCTCAGAGTTAAGGTTCCCATTGGAAGTTCTTTGTTTCCCTTCAGTATTGATAAACATGCAAGTTGAGGCTTCACTGGTAACTCAACATCTGCCAGCACCTTACCAGGACACTGATCAAAGTCCAAGCCTATTCTGCAATCAGAGAATTTTGATAAAGTAGTGGTTAACTGATGGCAATCGTAATCGATCTCATGTCCCACAGTTTGTATCTTCTGTTCTCTGTCTAGAAATTCTGCTTGACTATCACTTATGAAAAATTGAAGCAAGATAATCATTAAAATTACCAGCTGAGAGTATCTGAATGGTGCTTCGCTCCTCATAGCATATGGAATGGACCTGGACTTTTTCTCATAAATATGAGATTTAGTTGGTTCAATAAACGGCTTCGATTCTTCAGGAGAATACCCTGACTCTAGATCATACATGACCATTCTAGCTTTATTAACTGATCTCTTGCCGTGATGTCTGCAACATCCCACTAGGACTCTTACAATTCTAAAAGCCAAATGAGCCAGGTATTTTATAATGGATCCTAGGGGTTTTAGAAGGACAATCAAAGTTGCTAGAATACTGAGAATCAGATATAAGAGGAAAAGGACAGCTGACCAGTGATAGGCAGACCAACATCTGGGATTGAACAGCCACTCTAAACAGAAAGTGCAAGTTATTGATGAGCATAATTCCCTGCGTTGGCATAGTAGAGTCTTGGTATTCAAGACTCCGCCATTATAGAGTAGGTGAACTGTGTAGTGAGTTTCTTCTACCACTTCACTTAGGGGTCTTTTCAAAGTTGCACTTTTCCCGATAATATCTGAAATGAGACATTGATGCAAAGAGCAAGCCCGCACAATATTTGGAGTGCTCTAGAAAGTTTCTACGGTGATTTCATCACCTTTGCACATCACTATCATATCTTCATCTTTCAAGCTTACTTCTGGTTGGATATACAATCCGTTGTAAGTCATAACATTCTCATACCCATGGCATAGTATTGGGGCTCTACCATTTCCAACCCAGATAACTTTCTGTTCTGGCTTTCCTAGAAAGAAATTGCCTATGCATGCTTCATCGGCATTTGTTACTGTACATGTAGTGTTCTTATTAACCAGAATCACATCCTTGGAAGAACAAAAAGCTTTTGATAAGTCTTTACAATTTGGTTTCAACCTTTGGTATAGTTGAGTTGTCTTGGCACTTTCTTCGAACTGTATGTTGATGTGCCTCACCCATTGCTTCCTGAGTTTGGTGTCTATCACGAAAAGAACATCCTTCCTTTCTCCTTTCTTGTCACATTCATCAGATTCTTTCCCAATTGAGCAATACTCAGGCCTAAGCAATTCAAGAGCATTCTTTCCACAATCAGGGAAATCTTGATTATTGCCAAACAAGCAGTCAGCCTTCTTAGCATCATCACCAAAGCAAGTTTTTGTTGGATCTTCCCATTGCTTGGTTTGGCTATTAAACAATAAACCCTTCCCGTCAAACTTCATGAAGCAAAACTCTACCTCATCATCTCGGAATCCCCAGACATCCTTCATGCAATGCTGTCCTTCTGGGATAAATAATTCTCCTAGGGTAAAATTGCATGAAGATTTGACTCCAGATATAAACTGGAGCAGAATAATGAACAAGGTACATGGAACACGCAACTGGAGTGACATCTTGGAACTTTCAAATTTCTCAAGTTGTGACCGGCCTTGTGTTTGACATATATATATATATATATATATATATATATATATATATATATATATATATATATATATATATATATATATATATATATATATATATATATATATATATATATATATATATATATATA
>JACEGR010008957.1:0-31402 GCA_014170235.1 Listronotus bonariensis
TGTGTTTTATTTTTGTTATTAGCATATATCCAACAAGGTTTTAGGAAGGTAGATATTTTTTTAATTGTGAAAAATCTTAAAGTTATTATTAAAATTGACAACGCTGGGGGCATTTTAACCCCGCGCGCCTACTTCAGGGTTAAACATCCTTAAAACGATTTGCATAACCTTTAGTTCTGGTTAGTTTATATGTTGCTGTTAGTTATTGTGGTGCTTGTAGAGCTCTTCCTAGGATTTAGATTTTTGGGCCCAGTGGCGTCTCAGTGGGCTCGAATGCCCAGACCTGAAATTATTGTCTATGTCTTTAAAATAGTTTAATACAATTTTGTTGTAAAATCAATAGAAGAGCCAATATTTGAAGGTACCAAAATTTATCTGGGGTCTGGCCATACACCACCTGGTATGTCAATTTATTTTTAATGAAATATATTTAAAATGCATATTTTGCGATAACCATATCAACTGGGATACACACGTTTTAAGCTAATATCTTAGTCATTTTATTTAAAACGAATTAAAGTAGATCCTTACCACTGTAAATTTTTATACCAGCTGACAAAAAGTTTCATCTTAAAGATAACGTTTCTCTTAATGCAAACCTATTGTCAGACGTAGAGCATAGAGCGCATTTGACGTCTCGTGTAAACGGCACTAAATATTTAAATAATATACTAAAAGTTAAAAACCATAATTTAGGCCGTTCAAAGCTAGAGTAGTATAAGTTAAAATTTAACGAATCTTAGTTTTTACTTAGTTTAACAATTTAAATTCCTGGCAATAATTAATGTATACTCACTAAATGTAGTTCTAACCAGAGTGCATCTTTTACATTTGGTGAATATATGGAAATCAATATCAGGAATTAAGAAACACTTAAAGCAAAGATCCGTTAAAATTTGACTTAAACTCCTCTGGCTTTCAACTGTTCATTTAATAACTTTTGATTTAAAATGCCTGTAAAAATGTTGTGAAAATTAAATATTGCAATAATAACACGGGCCAACTATATAAAAAATTTAACAACGGTAGCTAATTTTTGTATAATTTGCTGTGCAGATTCATAAAAATACACAAAAAGTCGTGTCACCCACCAATCTAATCCATTTCAATATTAAGTAAAAAATAACCTTATTAAACAAAATGCATAACAAATAAAAATATGATTTAAAAAAATAACTATACATAATTGGATGTTGTGTGAAGATTTAAATAGTTTTCTATGCTCCTTGGTCAACAAAAGCGATTTACAAAAATCCCATGTTTTATATGGAGGTGGGGCAGTAGAGCAAATAATAAATAATATTGCTTGACATCCAGCGAAAGAAATATTTTACAGACAACTTTAGCTAATCCTAACTCCTGATTCTTCTACCACAACTTTACATTAAATTGGGCCTAATAAAACAATTTTTTAATGCTTTACCTACCTAATACGAATTGTAAATTAATTTTTAATTTTAACTTAAAAGCAACGATGAGTACAAAGAAAAAAGAAGCATGCATATCATTTAAAGAAGTTGTAACAATCTTGTAGCTAGGTAAGGGAAAAGTTAGAAACGCGCTTTCATTAAGACATACAAGAAACAAAGAATCCATACCAGAGTCTATGAGATATCAACATAATGGGCGATTACTGCTGGTCACTTTATAGAGAACAATAAATTGCATTAACTCAAAAAATAGCCATACAAAACACTTAACAGAGAAAAGAAAGCAAAAATACAAAAAAAAAGAATCTAAATAAATAACTAATTAAATAAATAACATTAGCAATCTATGATTAAAAGTAAAACTTTTGTAATTTACTCCAGCACTAAAATTTTAATTGATATTATATATATGATTTTAATAAATAGGTTTTAACAGTTTTAAAAAACATTTTTTGTTAGCCTGAGTAATTCTAAAAAAATTAAAATTCTATTGACATTCAAGAAAAGACTAATGCAGTGATAATGAACTTGACTAATACCAAATCTAAATAAAAGGCCAACCTTGGTTAATCATTAATTTTAAAAGATTTTCCGTCAACAGTCGGAGGTAAGAAAATGGGACGATCCTATCACGACTTCACCTTACGAAGTGAAAGTTATTTGTCGGTGAGAACTGAGGTGACCCCATGAAGAAGCTGCAAAGAATTTAGCCCAGAGGTTTTGTGGCAAAGTCACACACTTAAAAACTGTTTTATGGATTATATTCGATTTAATTAACAATATTTATTTAAATTGCAAATGAGTGCCAAATATTCATTCTTAGAAAGTTTATTATAAAACTGAAACGAATAATATTAATATTTAAAAACTTTACAGATGTTCTATAAATTAGTGCGTGCTATGAGAATTTGCTTAACAATAACCTTTTTAATTGGTGCAAAAGATTTTTCGTTACTTTTAAATACTGGTTATTTTCTATATAAATTGCTGCCTATTAGAAATTTGCTTAATTTTAGGTTTAGAATTTCTGAATACTGAGGGTTCCAGAAGGCGATTTTTTTTATTTAGCATAAAGATAGAAGTTTGATATATCGGAATGTCAACACATAAAAAATATTTTTACTTATAGATAATCATTTCAAATTTTGGTTAAATTATTGTAAAGTATTGTAAGGGTTTTTCCAGGATAAAAGTTTGTTTGACCCAATAAATTATAATTTACGGTATGAGTTGCGGTAATAACAACAAACTGAATATTTTAAAAAAATTAAAATAGGAAAATAATTTATAAAGTAATTAACGTTTTTGTCTTTATTATATATCGTAAAATATATTGGTTTTCTAAAGAGAATAAAAAGGATAATAGAATCAATCTTTTTAAATTTCATTACATTCGCACAAAAAAATTGTGCAATTAGTATGGCCCAAAATTCCACATTTGTCAGTAGGACTTATATATTGACCTATTATTAATATTACAAAATTGTTACTTTACGAGAACAAAATGTATATTTTTGTACCTATAGATTAGGTAAATATAAATAAACTATAAATAAAATCAAACGTGACGTTTAATAGACGTCCGCAAATAATATGATGTCCAATAGCTATGTCCTGACTCTAAGATTTAAGTTTATAGAACAGTACTTTTTAAAAAGATCAGGATACGTCTAGCAGACTACACTTTTGTCGTAATATGTCTATTTTAATGCAATTAAACCTAAACAAAGTTATTGAAAATGATTGTTAGCTGGTTATTATAATTATAAAAATTGCTCAGGGATTCTGAAAAAATATATACCGCAGATTTTGTTAAAAAACTTGCATTTAAATGATTTACGTCACATCTTGTTTAGAAGAGCGACAAATCTACGTGTATCTCGATGAATTAGATCAAGCAGTTGTGATATCTTAAGTTTGACACCGAAATTATTTAATAAAATTAAACTTAACTTTTAACTATATAGGGTATTTTTGCAGCAAACAGAAATTGGCTGTCCTTATCACTGTATTTCCGCCACAAAAAAATTGATTTACAAAGAAATTGCTAAAACAACATAAATTTTGCAGTTATTATTTTAAACAAAATATAATTAAATTAGATTTTCGTTAAACAAGGCTTTATAACGAGTTTTATTAAAATTTTAAGACCTGCCAAGTTGTGCCTTAAATTTCCATACAGTCTTCTGCCAAAAATATCGAATTATAATAAGAAAAATTATATATGAGGTGTACAGTTTTTTTGATCAAATAAAACCCAAATTGTTAAAAAGTTTGCAACTTTGGCGAGTGATTTTTTTTTAAGTAATGCATGGATTTTTGTCAAATGTTACAAAAATTAACTATGGCGGCATTTGTATGGGACCTGTATAATCCTACATCAGAGAAATGTCACTAACTATTTTTATTTTTTTTTATGTAATAATATAAATTAAAATATTTCCATGTAACCATATTAGCTGCTAATTATAAAATTAAAGGGATATTGTACCACGAGTCACATTTTTGTGACAACTTTCAATTAATTAGCGTATGACAACTGTTTCTCTGCCAATTTTTATTCTCATTGTGCTACTTACTTTGTGCATATTCTAAAACCATGTTTAAAACGCAAAAACCAAAATAAAAATATACCTGACCCTTTTAACACGCTTTTATTAGCTTGGGTTGTAACTATCTATCTATCATCTATCTATCTATCTATCTATCTATGTAACGGAATCTTTGAGCCTAATTTTTACCAACTTCCAGCAATTCAATTTCTTTGAAACTTTGCACACGTATCAAGGACCGATGACAATGCAATAATTTAAAAACAGTATCCCGTTATCCTGTTTAGGACCGCCAGGATAAATAAATTCCTTTATAGATCCTCTGTGTCTCTTGACAAAATGGCGAAGGAATTTTTAGTGAATAAACTGGAGCATTTATTTTTAAAAAACTAATTGATATATCGAACTAAAAAATGAAAAATAAATAATAGTTTAAAAAACTAAAAGACACGCTTTTATATGCAACCGAACTAAAAATTAGAAAATAATTTTTCATTACAAAGAGTTTGTCACTTTAGAATAAAAGCGTGGGGTGCTAAATATATTAAATGTTATAATTATTCTATTTGCAAATATCTATGAGGGAAAAGTTATGAAAAATAGTAAAATGCACCCCCACGCTTTTATTCTGAAGTGACAAACTCTTTGTAATGAAAAATTATTTTCTAATTTTTAGTTCGGCTGCATATAAAAGCATGTTTTTAGTTTTTTTAACTATTATTTAATATTAGTATAAAGTAAAATATCTGTGTTTAATCTTAAAAAAAAGGTTTTAGCGGTTTAAAATCAAGCATCTTTATATTATATACAAGCATGCTTATTATTTAAATATTATATACATATGTTTAATAAAATAGCTTGTACTAAATGCAGATATCAAGTCATTAAGAAATCTAATGGTCAGAATCTATAACCATAAACTTGTTTATTTTACCTATTGGGATGCGGATATCATATTGTGCAATATATTTGAAATTAAATCTTTATGAAAGGTTTCTCTTTTTATGTTTTCTCTAGTCTTTTAATATATTCTCCTTACTTTGTGTTAAACAGTTTATTTCATTTGCCGTATTCGTTTTATTAAAATGCTCGTATTTTAAAGATAACTTAAGTATTACAATTTATATGTTTAACTTATGTTTTCACATCATGTTTAGGAAACCCTAATTATTTAATTTTACAATTTTGCATTCTACGGTAGTTTAGGGCTATCCATTTTTTTTTTGACATTACCTACATTTAACCTATTTTCTTTATAGACCATTATTTAATAGAAAATGAAAGCGATTATCGTTTACTGCCATTTTTAACACGCTTTTATTAGCTTGGGTTGTAACTATCTATCTATCTATGTAACGGAATCTTTGAGCCTAATTTTTACCAGCTTCCAGCGATTCAATTTCTTTGAAACTTTGCACACGTATCAAGGACCGATGACAATGCAATAATTTAAAAACAGTATCCCGTTATCCTGATTAGGACCGCCAGGATAAATAAATTCCTTTATAGATCCTCCGTGTCCTAATACTACTCTTGACAAAATGGCGAAGGAATTTTTAGTGAATAAACTGGAGCATTTATTTTTAAAAAACTAATTGATATATCGAACTAAAAATGAAAAATAAATAATAGTTTAAAAAAACTAAAAACACGCTTTATATGCAACCGAACTAAAAATTAGAAAATAATTTTTCATTACAAAGAGTTTGTCACTTCAGAGTAAAAAGCGTGGGGTGCATTTTACTATTTTTTCATAACTTTTCCCTCAGATATTTGCAAATAGAATAATTATAACATTTAATATATTAAGCACCCCACGCTTTTAGTCTGAAGTGACAAACTCTTTGTAATGGAAAATTATTTTCTAATTTTTAGTTCGGTTGCATATAAAAGCGTGTTTTTTAGTTTTTTAAAACTATTATTTATTGTATTAATTTTTAGATAATAATTATGTTTGGCAGTAAAAAAATCTTTACTCTCGGTTTTACCAGACGTGACCGGAAGTGATGATTTTTTAATAGGAAACCCCCTGTATATTTATTTATTCTTTAAGATTTTTTAAACAAGTTTATAACCAAACAAGCTTTTAAATATCAATTTATCCAAATTTTCATTTGAAATTAAATTTTAAGTTTTTATTTACAGGATCATTATCACAAGAAAATTACTCCATATAAGTTGAAATTTCTTATGCGGGCCACTTAAAATCGACTTTTCGATTTTTAAGTATTTATTAACATATTTTGGTAGCTTTATAGGTTCAAAGTAATACCCCGCAAAGATTTTTTGAAATTTTAATTTTTCAAAATTTACGAGTGACGCTCTACTCTGAGCGTGCGCTCTGTCTTATGCCAAGTTATTTACCATATATCTACCTTCTGCGGTCTTACAGGCCAAATAAAATCGGTGTTTGGCGTTTGTATGATTTTTTTTTCTGGTAAGAGCATTACATTTTTTTGTGCCATCATTTAGTTAATAGATAAGTAAATATTTTTATATATACAAAATTCTTTTACAACACCGAGAAGTTAGCTAAATTTACATTTTTTATTATAAAACTAATTATTTGTAACCAATTATTTTTGTAAAACGTAGGTTATGTTGTTTTTTCTCTGTTTCCTCACTATTCCTTATCACACACGCCAATTTTTATTTAAAAAAAGTAATTAAAATTTTTAACCACCTATAATTTTTTTAAATTAAAATTTTAAAAAACCGTTATAGTTAAGTATTATATATGGAGTAATATTTTTAACCTATAAGGCTACCAAAAGATGTTAATAGATATATCGCAGGCAAATGGTTATTTTAAGAAAATGACTTCTGTCTAGGCAAATGACTTTTGCCTGGCAAATGTGTATTTATATTGTCAAATGCTATTTGCCTAGTCAAATAGTATTTAATTTTATTTGCCTAAGCCATTTTTAGGCAAATAAAATAGAAATAATTTGCATAATCAGACGGTCACATTGGAGGGAAGTCATGGTTAGTACTGGTTAGTTTTTTTTTCTTAATAAAGCAAATAAAAAATAGACATTTAACTAACTTTAATTTAACAAAACTTACCATAACCGCCCCAATGTAACAGTTTTGCAAGAATTTTAGTCATTTTTTAAATATAAGGACGAGTAAAGAAAAATACCTTTTTAGAATAATATTACTGTTAATCTAATAAAATAATATTTGATGTTAACTAGCTTAAAATGTTAATATGTGCATAAACGGAACCTACGTAATAAACCACTGTTAAAGCACTTTTATGTTATACTTAACTGGTTTTAAAGTCGCAAAACTGCCAAAAATCAAAGTAAAACGGTAAACAAACTGTTAAATACGCGAAAACAAACGCAGGGTTTTAACTTTGTTTGCAAATTTAGTCACATTACTACGTCAGAGACGGTGGTCACGTGATAAACGTCATGCGCAATATCCTACCTTTTGTATTTATTGTATCATGAGCCGAAGGTATTTCTTTCAAAGCTAATTAAGATCATCAATTGCAGACCAGTCTTGAACTATTTTGGTCTCATCGGTACGGTGTAAGTGATAAGAAGCGAAGATGGTGAAAAAACGTAATACTTTATTATCCATTACGCCATCTATCGGTAGAGTCTTTTCCAATTTCAATTTTGTGAAATTATTAGTCTTATTTCTCTGTCATATAATATTTCGGTTAGATTTTGACAAGAATCATATAATGTCTCAAAATTTTTTTGCCGGGTTTTCCAAACATGACGTCATTATATTTTTATTAGCTAGTATGACGAAAAAATTACGTCGAAAAGACGTCGCTTCAACGACGTTAATTCACTTCAGTTAAATGACGGTAATATGACATCACAATTTGGGTCTGATGACGTCTTATGACCAAAAATGACCAAATTACGTCATAATGACGTCGGCCTGCTGCTTGGAATTGCCTAAACTCGGGTATCTAAAAAACAGTTGCTTAAAGCGATTCTTATTCAAAAAGCAAATACAAAAAGCATTAAACAGGACGTTTTAAAGAAATATAAAGTACTATCGGTGGCGCTTTTTAGTTGGGACATAAAAATACATATAAGGTTTATATCATTGTTTAACCCAAGTAGTTATTTTGTAAAAATATAGAAAGGTATTTTATTTCCAAAAGTTTCATGTCATTAATATCGTTTTTATAAACACAAAATTTTGTTTGTTATTTTTGTTTTTATTTGGGTTTACTAGGCAAAGAAAAATAACAAAGAAATGATTATTATTAACAAAATAATATTTTTAATGTTCTACTTTTCTCTGTTACCGTCCAAAAATATTTGCTAAGAATTTTTTGATCTTCCAGGATCTTACTTTCTTTGGTATTTTTTACCGTTCCTGTAAAAAAATAATAAAAGACTAATGTTTACAAAACTCTATATAAAAAAAACTAATTTTACAATGTTATAAACACATATGCAACTATACAGGGTTTCCCAACTTTATTTTTACACGAAATAACTTCGCCTCTGTACAAGATACAAAAACATGCTTGAAATATTAAAATATAATATAAAGTCTTATTAAGTAGTTGTTTTTTAATTTAGCACTGTGTATATTTTAACAAATTTTGAATGTTTAATAAATTCTACAATAAAAATGTTTAAAGCACTATACGTCAATTATCGTTAGTTTGTAAGATATTATTAGTATGCTGATATAATCAATAATGAATAAAAGTAAGAATAGGAAATATTATTTTGCTTTTACCCATTTTTAAATAATTCTGTTACTGTTAGAGTGGCAAATAATATTAACCAATGTAATTAATTACCTTTCACTGCAAGAACTACTAATAGATAAGTCAGCTATTTAGTTTATTTTAGGCACATATTTACTGACTTTACCTAAGACCAGTCCTTATTGATATATTGCTTTTTTGGGTGAAATTAAGCAAAGATGTGTCTAAAATAAACTTAATTGCTGACATGCCAGTTGGAAGTTCTATACAATGAACGGTAATTAATTAAATGTTTATATGATTTTATAAAAACATAATGATTTAAAAGAAAAAGTAGGATTTTTCTTTACTTTTAATTGTTAGTAGGTATATTAGCTGATATCTTAAAACACAAGAAAAATTTACGTTTTTTGTGATATACATTTTTGATATTAAATATAATACACAGTCAACATTTGCTAAAATATATAGGATGTTTCATTTAATAAATCCACTTGACAATGACAATAATATTGTGTATTAACTAGTACTAATAATTAAATGTGTGTAACTGAATAAACATTATTTTTATTTTAAGTTTATTTTTGTATCTTGTACAGGAGCAAAGTTTTTTTGTGTACAAATAGAGTTGGAACACCCTGTATATTAATCTAAAGATTTAAAACGGCAATTTTAATAAAATTTTAAAAGACTCTACCCAAAAAAAATTAAATGTATTTTAAATAAACTGTTCATACATATTCGTATGCTTTTTATTTGCACATGACTCAAAATTAAATACATAAAATAACTGTTTTAAATATTAATAACAATATGTATTGGTGACCCATTACAAAGCTATTTCATTTTTAACAAATGACTGGCCTACATCTACCGTTAGGTTATAAAGAATATAAATAAAAAATAAAGTAAAGGTATAAATTATGTAAGGTTTTAAATCGATACACAGGGTGTCCCTGCAAGGTGCGAAAAAAGCTACCACAGACTCCTAAGGCTAAAATATGACGACCTGACCAATTTTTTCTCGTCAAAAAGTGGATGGATTCGGAGATTCAGGGTGTCAAAAATGTATTTTGGTTTAAGTTTTTATAAATTATTTTGTTAATATTAGATTTATTGTCACAATATTCGACTAAAAGTAGTTTTAAAAGATTAGAAATAAGTATTGGCTATCAATTTCATTGTTAATCTTGAAGGGCGCCACCTGCGGTGTCTTGCATAAATTAAAAACTTAATGACTTTATTAAATCACTTTGTAAGTAACTGTTTTTTTTTAAATTTTTATTTTACATATTTTAGATAAAAAAGGTAAAAAATACTTGGTGAAGGTTAATTTAGGCAACCGTTTCTGAAATATCTGCATTTTAAAAAATACTTTCTGTATGGCAAGGTCTAAGCTATACAGGGTGTTTCACAATTACATGCTGAATTTTTAGAGTATGAACCCTTACGTGATTAAAAAAAAGTTTAAATAACCCTATATCCGAAATGGCTAAACTTTTAAGATACAGTGTGGTATCAAAGGTTATTTTTTTAAACTTTGCCACCCTGTATCTTAGAAAATAGGTCTCTAAGGACATGGGTTTACTTGAACTTTTTTTAAATTATTTAAGGATTTACACTGTAAAAGATTACCATCTAATTCTAAAACAGTCTGTATTGCTTAGACCTAGCCGTACGGGAAGTAAATTAAGTTAGTACCGAAGGTGGCGCCCCCAAAGTTAATAATAAAATTTATAGCAGATTCTTATTTCTCACCTTACAAATTTCATTTTTTCTAAATATTGTGACAATAAACCTATTATTAAAAACAAAACTAAAACCGAAATATATTGTTAAGACCCTAGTATCTCCGAAATCATCTATTTTTGGACCAAGGTAAGTTAGGTTGAATCGTCATATTTTAGCGTTAGGAATCTGTAGTACCTTTCTTTCGCACCTTTTAAAGACACTCGGTGTTTTTTTTTAACCGCAGAGGTTTAGGCCCAATTGTTATACCAGGTAAGTCTCAAGAGAAATAAACTTTAACAAGAAGTGCTGGATCCCATTTAAACCTATGTTTACCAAGTTTTGTGACGTAATCGTTTCCGTAATTTGTACTGGAAGTCTTTATATTTTTCATGCTTTTTTTTTTTTTTTTCGTTATTTGATTGTGTCATTCATCCTTGGATTTTTTAAGATACTGCTTTTGTATTACTAATCGTTTAGTTTGTTTTTGTGCAAGTATCGTTTTATTTTGTAATATAAAAAAATATATATAATAGCAAAAAGTGACGTCATAAACCTAACAGATATTTTGTCCAGCAATTATTTTTAAAATTTATCTTTCCTGGGTAACGAGTACGGTCCTACTGATAATTTTCGAAAAATATCACAAAGGTATATACGAATACGAGTCCGAAAAAAGTTTTTAGTTGACGTTTAAACTTTTAATTTTAAGTGCTAGAAACGTAACCAAAATCAGGATAATCGTAAGTGTTGATGCCACTTTAAAAATACTTATCAAAACAAAAACACTTTTTAAAAATATTAAAATATAACGATGGTCTAGTTTACATATGATGTAAGTGCAAAAAGTAATTTTTAGTTTACATGAACTTTAAAGTTTAGAAATTTGCCATAATTCTAGACTAAAAGTACTTAAAATGCTTGAAAAATAAAGCTGGAATCTTCATGCCTAAATATTTTACTTGCTACTGTTGTACAGGTTACCCCATTATAAAGGATATTTTTTTGACTTTTTCCGTAAAAAAAAAAAATCAAGATAGCCAGTCAATGTGTTTTAGCTGAAAAAATTTTAAAATCATTACAAAAAACAATTGCATGCCAAACAAAAGACTGAGGCCTTAAATGTTGTGTTTTTAAATGGAACACCCTTTTTATTATATCATTTTTTAATTCTATGGTCGAATCTGAGTGTTTTTTAATAATGGTTACTATAAGCCTGTCTTCAACTTTGTTTTAGTTACTAACTCCTAATCAGCCACATTTTTAACTTATTATATTTTAATAAAAGGGTATATGAATACAAAATGCAGGTTACACAGGTTGTACCTGATACTTCGAAGTCATTGAAGTTTTTACCTATTTGTAGATTTTATATTATTTTCTAAATCTTTTTTTTTGCTTTACTTGCCTTTCCTTAACTCTTTAAATATAGCATTACTTTCTGTAGTTTTTTATCTAAAGAATAATTTACTAATTAAAACTAATATAAAATCTGCTAATAGGTAAAAATTTCAACGACTTTAAAGTGTCAGGTAATCACCCGCATTACCTTTATTTACTATTGATATACATATTAAGTTAAATAATAAAAGCCAAAAATTTCACTTTCTAAGCTTCAATAACTCAAAAACAGTTGAAGATAGACTTATAGTACCCTTATAAAAAAAACTTGAAATTGAATATAAAATTCAAAAATGAAATATTATACAGGGTGTTCCTTTTAAAAACGTAACATTTATGGCGTTATTTTTTTGTTTTTCATGCGATTGTATTTTAGTTACGATTTTAAATTCTCCGAGGTAAAATGCATTGATTGACTATTTTGATTTTGTTTAAAAATAGGATTAAAAAAACAACATTTTTTCCCTTAAATGAAATTACCTGTACATAAAAGAGTTTTTGTATATAATTATATGTTAGTGTATACAAGTCACCTTTGCTGAATCATGCAACATTTGTAATCTAGCCCATCGATAGATAGTTTTAGATAATATATATATATATATTAAATAAAAACACTACATTTTCAAGAAATTTGTTTGCACCCACGTCTCCTTCCTTACAAGCAATTTTTGGTTAATTTACATCTCTTTACTTTACATTTAAAACTTATTGTATAGTTTATTATTAGCACTATACCTGGTTAATAATAAAATATTATCTGTCTTATTGAATGAAACATAATATTTTACTGAATTTATCAAAAATGTTCCCAAGAGTAGCTCCCAATACCTTCTTTTTTATATAAACATTTAAATAATCGTTGCCCTCACTTATTTAAAAATATTTATTGCGTAGTTATTTTTTTTTAAATTTATAATCAAAAAATATTTTAAATATTATAATTTAAATTTTACTAATGACCTAAAATTTTGGTTTTACACTAGCACCAAAAGATATAAGTTTTTTACAAAAATATTAATAACCTTCATACACCACATTTGTATTAGCTTCCTGCGGAACATGAGCTCTATAAGTTATGGTTTGGGGTTCATGACTCAGACTTCTATGCCATCCACCACCCCCACCTCCTTTACCATAGTCGCCACCACCACCGCTAGTTGTGGCATAAATTATTTTTATCTGTTTTTCTTTTCCGCCATCGTCGTCACCTCCTCCACCACCTTTCATCTTTTTAAGAATGATAATTGCTGACAAAAGTAAGGCCATTTTTGACATCATCATTGCTCCCATTGCCATCATTCCCATCTAAAATTAAAGCTTAATTAAATCTAAGTCTAAAGATAAATGGGTTGCCTGCGATACCTAACGTTTCACGTAGTCCACTTTTTTATTAATGGTGAGTACAAACCTAAAAACACGTATCGTTCATACATATTTAGCTAAGTAAAACGTTATATAGTTAGTGTAATTAGTAAAGTGCATAACACCTTGGCAATTTTAAAGAACATTTTTTAAAGCAGAATTATGCAGGAATGTGTATGTGTATCATACAGTGTGCTTCATTTTAGGTCGCCACTATTGCTAACTTCTTTATTATGGGAGATACCAAGTCGGTTAAATTAGTGAAGTTGTAGTCTTTTTTCGCTGATTAACGTGCTGCCAAAAGAAGAACAATTAAAAACCATCTATGTTATATTACTATTTTAAAGATCTATTAGCTAGCTATAAAAAAGTTAACTTGTGATATTATCCAATTCCTACTAGTTTGGAAAATATGGCCATCCTTAGGAGTTTGGTAGTAAACTGGCATTTTTTAAATAAAACACCCTGTATGTTACATTATCATTAACAAGACAATTTAAAGAGATTCAAGAAAATATACCATTAAAATTTGATATGTCTATCTCTTTATAGTTTTGGAAATATGGCCATCCAAATTTAAAAATAGTAGATATACTGTCTATTTTATCTATGATAATAAACTTATTGCTTATAGCTTAAAGCTGAGGACATAATAAAACTTTAACATAATTTTATTATTATATCTGGATAGCCATATTTCTAAAACTATAGAAGATATATAGATAGACAAATAGACATATCAAATGATATTTTCTTAAAGCTCTTTTTAGGGGTGTTTTTTTTATTTTAAAAGTGCCAGTTTACCATCAAATTCCTGAGGGTGGCTACATTTCCAAAACTGGACCTAATATTACATGTTAACTTTCTTTAAGGCTTTCTGTTATATCACGCACTTATACTGTGTTTTTATTCGCTGCTGCTGCTGCTGCAATGCGACTTAGTTTTTACTTAGATTTTAATAAGTAAGGTAGCGAAAGAGCATTTTATCAAACAAAATATTATGACCTTTGTGGCGAGGCAAGCTGATTTGCAACGTCTTGCGAATGAGTTTTTATCGGACAAAAATAGGGACAATAGTGTTCGTAATTTAGACTTTTAAGCAGATAGTGATGGTGATAAAAGTAGTTCATCATCAAGTGAAAGAGTGCTTAGAAGGACGAGACCTTATCTAGCAGCTAATTTTAAAAACGTCTTTTCAACGTCACGTAGTGTCACCGTCATTTCCATGTATGTAGGTTCCACCATAGAACAAGCATTTATCGACTACTATCTTTGCCTTGGCAAAAATAGATGGTTACAGCTAAAAAACTATTACCTTTATGGTTTATGATTCGGGTATCAAAATTGAGTTTTTTAGATGTATGATAGGAAACCGCTTGATTTCTTTAAACTTTTTATAACTGATGATGATGATGTCAACTTAATTGTAGACAAAACTAATTGATATGCAAGGCAAAAAAAGCCTGTAATTATTAATTATAACGCGTAAAAATACTTTTAAATAATTTACGTGTTTTTCCTCTATTTTATTGGTACAGATGTTTTCCTAAAACACTGGCTAAATACACAAGAATGTTTTCCAGGCCACACTTAAAACATAACTCACCTAAATAAATAGATAACGAGAAGCCCCACTGTATCACGTAGCTTAATAAACCAAACCGAATGAGATGCAACAGTGCTTCTTGCGGTCCCAAGAATTTCATAAGAAGCACACGTTCGTTTCATGGCAGTTAACATGTCCATTTTTTGCCATAATTTAAAAACTCGAGCAAAAAAAAATACTTCAACTTTATTTATTTAACCAACTTTGTATCTCCAATATTAAAGAAGTGAGCAATAGTGCCAACTTAAGTTTAATCAGCCTGTATAGTAAAAAATAATTTTATATGAATAAAACATACATTAAAAATTATTTGATAAGGTTAACTTTTGACACATGATACAATTTAAAGGAGTTAAACAGTTTTCCGATGCTGATTTGGATTATACAGTGTGTCTACGAAAGTTGGCGTCATGTGATAAACTGTTTAGTTATTAGTTTTACGAAAAAAGTTATTGTTTATTAAAGTTCTGCATGCTCCAAAACCTAAAATACTATCATCAGATATTAAATTGTGTCAGTCATCTACGGGCTTGGCTAAATTTTTGCTCATGAGTAAAGTACCTGTATTTTTGCTAATATGAAAAATTGTTAGGAAAAGATGTTAAAAAACCTTCTACCAAATATGTTTATTTAGAAAAAATATGTTTAACAAAGCAAAGTTTGTGATTAATGCTCAATAGGAAATTTACTATTTTATTTTATCTACCTTAAATAAATAAGAAAAAAAATGTCTGATGAAATATATAATTGTGAAATGTATCGTACTAATGTAAAACCTAAATTCTAAACATCTTCTATTTATACCAATTTGTAATATTATAAAAAATACAGAAACTTTACTCTTTAGCAAAAATTTGATTTTTGCCGAAACCTCGTAGATGACTGATAAAATTTGATACCTAATGGTGGTTTTTAGGTTTTGAACCATGCAGGACTTTTTATAAAGAAGGATTTTTTTCGTGAAATTACTAATAAAAATTTTTCCTATATGACGCCAACTTACGTAGACACACTGTCTGAAGTTAAACACTTTGCGAATTAGACCGAAGATATAGGCCATAATTAAAAATTGTTAATAATCCTATCCGCCAGTTAATATTTCTAGAGTGTGGCAGTATATATAAGCCATAAATTGTTTATAGCAAAAAATGTAACAGTTCAAAAAAAAAAAAAATCCTAATATTGTTTCTTTTTGTCTCAAATACTATTTGCAATAATTTGCGGTTTTTGTATAAACAATTGTTATTTTCAGCCACAAGTTTAACGCATTTAGCTATTATTAAATGTATTACTTTTAAAATAAATATTTGTGGTTATAAGACCTTGTTAAAAAATAATACTTGGTAATTTAAGTAATTTAAATATTTTAAATTCTATAATAAATACTAATAAATAGTTATACTTTACTATTGTTTTATAATTCTACTAAAAAAAATTAAACTGTTACCTTTCCGATCATAAGACCAGCTCCCATACAAGCTGCTGCTCCAGCCACATACATAATTCCTTTGCCGCCGCCGCCACCGCCACCTCCTTTGCTGCCTCCTCCTCCACCGCCGCCTCCGCCACCTCCACCTTTTCTACCTTCTTAAAAAAATCAAAAAATATTAAAGCCTATGGTACTGCTATATAGGTTGTTTTAAAAAGTCAACTATAATGTAAAAAGTAGGTATCAACTATAATGTCTTTATAGTTTAAATTTTAAAATTTTTCTCCAAATTGAAAAGAAAAAATTGGCCAAAAAAGTTCTTCTTTTGGAACCCTGTTATACTTTTTAGCACTTCAGGGACTGGAGTGGCTACTTAAGTCCCTAATTTTTATGGGCTAAAGTGCAATTTTAGTCCCCAAGTGACAAGTAACATAAACAAGTGTTATGGCAATATATTGACGTTTTGTTTTTGATGTAGTGCTTTAATTTTATTAGCTTTTTTCTAATGTTTTTTTGGAAAAATAAAATAATTATAATCCATAAGACTTAAGTGCCTTTTTATTCCTCAATGAATTGTATTTCTTCCTTTGGTCAAGCTATAAACTTTTTGCCTCGGGATAAAAAGTTTTACTTTAATCCTTTGACGTAAACTTCTAATAAATACACAAATTGTTTTAATTTGGGTTACGACAGAAAAAATCGTTAAATAAAAAGATTATTCTAATTAGGGTTCCTTACTATTAAGGGATATTTTTATTAGAGAAAAATACGGCTTTATGAATGGTAAACTTCTAAAATTGCATCGTAATTGTATTGTAATTGTAAAATAATTGAACATTACCTGTGAAAGCAAGTCAGAACAAAAGTATACCCTTACCTGTAGATTTTAAAAGAAACGGTATACCACGTGACATTATAAAAAAATTAACACGAAGAATGTTGGTACCACAAAAACATCTGTCGGCGGGTTTTAAACAAAAAACAGAATTTAAGAAATAAAGCTATTTTCTTTAAATGCCAATCTGTATTAAATAAGCCATGATAGAAACGTAAAAAAAAATATTTACGGCAACTTTATAAGTATTTTTTTTATCTTTGGACAAACCACGAAGGCCAAAAGCCTAAATACTAACGTATCGTGGGTGTCTTAAGCGAGGTAAGAGGAAGTTTGTTGACACGAGACTTAAATACTTGAAGATTTGGGGGGAGAAAAGACCTCCGCGGACAGCAGGTTCCACAATGTAGAAACTCTAGGGATAAAAGAACGAACAAAGTGGGAAGTTCGGGGCCTATCCAGTTAGACCGTATAGGGATGCATACGCGCGGAACCACGAGTTTCTCTGTTGGGAACCGTAAGTGGAGGAACTATACTGGACAATTCTTCCTAGCAGAAACCATGGAAGTACCTATAAAAAAGCGATAAATCCCCTACAGCCCGACGATGGGGAAGAAGTGAAGGATCATTAATGAGACGAACAGCTCTTCTTTGAATAGAATCAAGAATGCTTAGGGTTGTGGGGGACGCCATGCCCCAGATATGAGAACAATATTCCAAGGAAGGTCGGATTTGGGACACATATAAAGTGTATAAATTAGAGGGGAAAAATACTTTTGGGTTCGAAAGAGAAATCCAATCTTTTTGAAGCTGCCGTGGCTATAGATACAATGTGTTTATGCCAGTTAAGGTTACTTTCAAATGTGACGCCCACAAGATTGAAGGTGTCTTTGCTCTGTAAAACTTGGCCGCTCATAAGTAGAGGATGAGTATTTGATGACTCTTTTCGCGACAAGGAACATGATTGTGTTTTGGATGCATTAAAATGGACGAGATTTTTGGCGCCCCAATCCAATATTAAATTAAGATCCTGCGAAAGAGATATCTGCATCGCTCTGCGTTTGTTTTCCAAGTCAGGTTTGGTAATAGGTTTAGGAACCTGAAAACTGGAGTGAAGGGTACTATCGTCGGCGAAACTATGAATGGAATTAGTTGTGGACGAGAGAAGGTCGTTGATGTGAAAAAGAAACAATGTTGGCGCTATAACTGAGCCCTGAGGCACTCCAGCATTTATTTGGTGAAAGCTTGAAGAATGGCCGTCCACAATAACTGATATGCGACGATCAGAAAGATAACTAGAGAGCCAAGTACAGAGTTTAGTTGAAAGACCATAGGAGGGAAGTTTATACAAGGATCTATCGGTGTTTAGCCAGAGAATCAAAGACCTTAAAATGAGGTACGCGACCCTCCTACTTTAGTGGACATTCCAATAAAAAAATACTTTAACAAATACAAATACTTATCTATTTAAATTTTAACTATTTAAAAGGATTTTATTCATATTAACGTAGGTTATTCATTATAAGGATCAGTTTATACAGGGTGTTAGTTAAGTATAAAGTATAGATAGACACCATGGTAACGTTTTCAAGACACTTGTACCAGCATCAGCCCAAAATTATCTCCGATACAAGGTTAAATTCCACAATGAGGACCAAACTTTTGGTAAAACGGAATGGCAAACATTGATAAGTGAACCATGTGTCAACGTAACCACTACAGAGGTTCCAACAGTTTCCATGCCGCCAAATAAATATTATAACAGTTTAATTATTTCTATTGCCGTAGCTTGTAGTGTATTACTATCGAAACTTGTGTATAAAATTGCTAAAAGTCAATGTACAATGTGGCTTAAATAAATTAATTTAATATATACAATCTGTTTTATTATTTAATATTTAAAAATTATGGTTTAAATTATGCGAGATTGCACTTGTTAAGGCTCTGCGTCTGCGCTTAAGCTCTCGGCTTAAGCACCCTGCTTACGCCTCGGGTTTAAGCGCGGAGGGCGCAGTGCCTAACATGTTAGGATTGATAGGCTTGACCTTGAAATTATTGTCGTTAACGACTTTTCTTTGGCTAAGTTTTATTACTTTAAGCGCAATACTAAGGCCGCAATGATTAATTTTTTATCGGGTTACCGTTCTAATCGCTAGTTGATTTCTCTTAACTATTTTTAAACAGCTGTAACGTTTTTATGGTTTAAGATGGCGTCATGCGGTTTTCGCCATTCGATAGGTATAACGTTAAACTAATTTTGAAAAATTTAAACTGCGCGCCAATGACTCATCATCAGGGTTAAATAATGATTTTAGTCGATAGTGTCCGAACGGTATGACTTAAAATTTTTGCGTTTGCGCAAATAAATTTAAGACCTTAACACAAGTATCCCACGCATGGCGGCCATTTTCTAAATCACGTGATTTTTGACAGATGACATTCGACAGATAGTAATGACCACGCCCTAAATAACGCGTTGCGCAAGATTCCTAAATATTAAGTGACGTCAGAGATTTTGAGATAATAAGCTCCCCCGGGGACGGAGGTCCGTGAACTCTCCTATTCTCCCTACTGTCAACGATATACATTTTTTTAATCACTTTAACTCTACTTGTAATCGGATTGTATCTGGCAAATTTATTGTGTAAAATTAAACAGTACGCTGTTGTGTGTGTTGAAACTGTTTTTCGTTGCAAACTCTAGGCGTATAACTCTACCTAATTTTAAAAGGTCTCCTCCTTGCTGCGAACGATCAACAACTATTAACGAAGACTGAGTTTTAAAGTCTAATGGAGCAAACCATGGATCACTGTGCCTTTTATAGTAATAGGATTGCTAAAACTGCACATACATATTATAAAAAATAGCAAAATTATTTTTATTAAAGTCCAAATTAGGGTTATCATACGGATAAACTTTGGAATTCAAATAGACTTTTAAGTTTGTTAGATTTGAATGATTAAATTTACTCATATTTTTAACTATACTATTTTTCATACCTGTTTAAAAACCCATTATAATAAAACGTCTTTTCTCAAGTTGTTTTTAACTCTTTACAGCCCAGGTGTGTGCTTTTAGATTGTTGCAGTTGTGGGTATTCATGTAGCTCCAAAATTCTAAATGCTATATTTACGTCCCTGTTACTTTTAAATTGCTTAAGCAATCGTAATTTGTGAGAATCAATAACTGTTACATGTGGCATTTTCCATAAGAGCTTGTTTAGTGTTACCTAATAATTTTTGTTTTTGTTGAGTATCTGAAGTTAATAGTTCAGGAAGTAGAAGCAGAAATAAACAAAAAGGAAGCACAAAGACAACGTAAATAATATAAGGATAAAGTTATTGAAAAAATTTTGGAAAAATCTTTAAGTGAATATTATAAACAATAATGATTTAGGCAGCAAAAATTTATTCTGATGGAAAGTAAAGAGTAAAATATAAAAAGGACATTCATTTTTTTTAATAGAAAATCAATGACTAGACTTTGATGGCCCTGACTTGGCCACTAAAATTTTATAAATATGTATGCATAATATTTTAAGTCATTTTGGCTAAGTATAAGACGTCTATTTTTGTACACTGAATTGTATCCGCAGTTAGTTTCTTGTAAAACATTTTTTAAATATTAAGGTAAAACACCCGGTAGTTGACAGGTCTCCAATAGTTGACAGTTTTGCCAAAATCTTGATTAAATAAGAGTTTGTCAGCCATAAACATCACTAAAACATGCCTATGAAACAACTATTTCCATCTGTAGGCCAATGCACGAATTTAGCTTCGACAGCACTTTTCCCGCCAAAACAGTGCCATGATGTATCAACGGGTGTATGTTCTTATTATTTTAAGTAGTGTTTCTTAGTAAATCTGTTAAGAAGTTTCAAGTGGAAAAGTTGTTATATATAAGGTATTTTTCTTACTGTTATTATGAGTTTAAATTTCTCCTATAATACGAAGTAAAAGTGACCGTTTGTCATATTTGTTTACCTTTTATTTATTTATGGTTAGGTTTTTGGGGGTTGTTGGTTCTGAAATATCATGTTGTTCCAAAAGCTGACCGGGGTGTCAACTTTTGGTTCCTTAACGGTTTATATAATTTGAATTTGTTTTTCATCTCTTTTAATTCATCTTAAAATACATTATTCATAAATATAACTTTCGCACTTCTAACTTGCCAGTATCCAATCGTTGACACCACCTGTCAACTTTTGGTGCTTGATATGTCAACTATTGATCCTTTTGGGTCTCGAAGGTGGAAAAAATGGCGACAAAAAATAACAAATCTTTTAAAAATTATACTGAAGAGAGTATGCTTTTAGCATTGGAAGATTGTGACAGAGGTTTATCAGTAGCTGCATTAACAAAAAAACATGGTGTACCGGAAATTACTTTTATAAAAAAATTGAAAATATCCTAGAACTTGGGGAAATGGGCCTAGAGTCCTATCTCAATCAAGAGGAGGAGAGAGTTCTTAGTAAATGATTAATTAATACTGCAAAGGCAGGGTTTTTAGTTAGCAAAAATCAACTACTAGACAGCATGCAACAACTTATCAGGGAATTAAAGTGGCCAAACCCTTTTAAAAACGACCGTCCTGCAAAAAAATGGTGTCCCCAAATCCCCAAATTTCTTTAAGGACCCCGCAAATTCTAACAAACTCCAGAGCATCCGTCACTCAAGAACGGCTTGGTGCTTGGTTCCAAGAGGTTTTTGAATACTTGCATAATTCCAATCATAATAATATTCTCAATTACCCAGAACGAATTTTTAACTGTTATGAAGCAGCCTTTTTCCTTAATCCCAAGGGGGATAAAGTGTAAGCTAAAAAAGGAGAGAAAAACATTTACCGAGTTGTTAATAATGACGAAAAAGAATGCTTAACAGTTCTAGTTACCGGAAATGCTGCCGGAGATATGCCCCCACCTATGATTTTATTTAAGTATGAACGAATTCCCAGAGATATTGCGTTTAGGTCCCAGAATCATGGGGCATTGGAAAGTCAGAATCGGGTTGGATGACAGGGGAGACCTTTTACGAGTTAATAGCAAATATATTTTACCCATGGCTTATAGAATAAAAAATCGAATTGCCAATAATTTTATTTATAGACGGTCATACTTCGCACCTGACACTTCATACTAGTCGTTTTTGTGAACAAAATGGGATTATTTTAGTAGCCCTCTACCCAAACGCGACTCATTTAATACAGCCTATGGACGTAGCTGTGTTTAGAACACTAAAGGGTGGTTGGAGAGAAAACACCAGAAAAGTTAGATTTGAACGCAGTCAGAAGTTGAAGTTTACTATGGACGAAAGGCTTCAACCAGCTATCATAGAAAATGGTTTTAGGAAATGTGGTCTATGTCTATGGAATCCCAAAGAAGTACAGTGGATAAACAATCATCGGCGATAACATGTGTAAATGGTGAACATTCTAAGACTAAGACAAGAAAAAGCATCACTTAACATAATTAGCAATATTTTGATAAAAACGACCAATGAAAAGAATGTACCATATTTTAGTGAACATTTGAGTAAAGGAGCGTCGACACCCAAAGAAAAAACACCTTTAAAAATAATTAGCAATGATTTAATACAAAAGACCGTACAAAACCCTAAAAGGGCGAGTTGTACGAAAACCTGGTTAACGATAGTTTACGTAAACGATCGTTAAACTAAACGACAAAGTTAACCGCTGGTGCGTTGTACTTGCACCCAATTTTCTTAGTTTAATTAACTCTCTGTTTTATATCATTGGTAACACTGTCAGCTGCACATTTACACGTAAACATGCAGCAATTAATGACAGTTCTTTAGATGCCACGGTTTAAAATAAAGAAAAGAAGATTGTTTGATTGAAATTTCTGTGATTATAACCCTGTTTTTCGTCCTGTTGCCGGGAATGTTGGTCATTCGTAATCGTAAAATATACGTTTTTATTTGAAAGCAATCAAAAAATAATAGTTTAAGTTAAAGTATAAAACACATGTCATTTATATAAATGACCTATTTTACAATGAATAACGAGGTAACCCGAAAAAGAACGCCTCGATCCAGAACTCAAAACTTTTCGGAAAAAGAGGAACGACTTTTGTTAAATTGTGTAAAAGAGCATTTTGAAATAATCGAATCAAAAAGAACTGATGCCATAAGTAACGATCAAAAGACAAAACATTGGATTATAATAGCAGATGAATTCAATCAGCAAAACGACCGTTGCAGGGATTCTACTGCATTAAAAAATAAATGGGACAATATGAAAAAAAAGCGAAACGGGTTATAGCAGAAGAAAAAACGTTTCGATTAGGAACAGGCGGTGGTCCATTCAAGGATTTTTGTGTTACGGATATAGACACAGAAATAAAGCAGTTATTGGGCAAACAAGTAACTGGTCTTCAATCCTATTTTGATTGTGATGAAGGTAAGTTGAATTATTTATGGTACCTACCTACTTTTTTCTTCAAAAATGCTACATTCTTGAACTTCCATTGTCTTTCTTTGTTGATTGACACAGGTTTCAGTTGATATACATACATATAAATGGTTGGAGACACATACCAACCGAAACGTTGTGTATCGGTTAACAAATAAATAAGATTCTGGTAAAGATTAGCTATGCATAGGATTTTCATTTTTTCGGGGAAATTTTGAAAGAATATTAATGACAAGGGAAGTCCAAGAATGTATTATTGAGACAATATTATTATCTACTACTTTTTTCTTGTTAAATAATTTATTTAATGAAACATGTTGTCCTCTTTATTTATTATATTAAAAATTCTAATCTTTATTTGTAGCATATACAAAAAGTATGGTAGTATTATTTTTGATCTCATAATTTTAAAGCCCAAAATTATTTTAGATAACGATAGTATGTTGGAAGATACTAGTACTGAAAAAGTTCAACAAAAAATCGACCCAAACAACATCGAAATTTTTAATATTGATGATAATGGAAACATGCAACTTGTATCACATAGTTATAATCTAGATAATTTTATTAACAAGACCCCAAATAAAAAGCCGAATGTACTTCAAGAATATTCTGAAGATGTAAAAAGTAAGCAGCAATTCAAACAGCCCAGCTTTAGTAAAAATGGAGGTGGAGAAGAAAGTAGTGAAGAAAGTGGTGATGAAGAATATAAAGAAAAGAATGAGCCTGAAATATCAGGTCCTGGTTTAAAATTTACAGCAGCAAGTTTAAAAACACCTTTATTTAAAAAACTTCAAACAAATGATAAAGGAAAAAGATTTCGACAGAATGATCCCTTAAAAACAAAATTAGGAAATTGGGCAAATAGTCAAGAAAGTGGTGATGAAAAATATAAAGAAAAGAATGAACCTCAAATATCAGGCCCTGGTTTAAAATTTACAGCGGCAAGTTTAAGAACACCTGTATTTAAAAAACTTCAAACAAATGATAAAGGAAAAAGATATCGACAGAATGACCCCTTAAAAACAAAATTAGGAAATTGGGCAAAATCTAAGGCTGAATTTGTTGAATTACAAAAGCAATTTCTTCAAGAAGAACACATGAAAAAAATGAAACACCTGGACAAGAAACAGGAGTTAGAGTTGCAGTTTATGCAAGAAATGCATGAAGCCAAAATTGGTGCAATTTTAGGAGAGAAAAAATAGTATTTAATTTAAAGCTTACTGTTTTATAATAATAATTTGATTTCATATCATATTTTTGTTTGTTCCAGGTAAATAAATTTCTATAAAAACTTTTTTTTTTCATTTTTGCCTGATCTAATTTTTTGTTTACAGCTGGAAAATTGGGTTGAATATGAATTTGGGGCAAAAAAGAAAATAATGAAGTTTTTAGGCAATTTTCTTATAACAATTTAAAATAATTAATTTTTGGTAACACCAAAATCAGATTCATGAAACTTTTTGATACTCCTGTAAAATTAATGAAATAATTCAAAATGCCATTATAAATAAATTTTCTAAATGACATTTTTCTTAAAAGTTAAAAATAAGGGTAGTTTATTATTGGAGAAATATCATGTTTTTGCGCACAATATAAAAAAAATCAATATTTTCTCTTTGAGAATCATATTAGTTTGACAAGCAAACATTTTTATCAACAATAATTTTTTCTTGAAAAAGAATTTTTTTACCAATTTGTCCTCTTGTAAACACCATCTGTGGACAGTCTGTATTATATAAATTAAGGGTTTAGATATACAGTTTGTCCATGGATGGATTTTACAAGAGAACAAATAGACCAAAAATTTATATGTTTAAGAAAGTTGTGTATGACAACTGCTTTTGCTTCGTAAAAAAACAAGATTCATTTTGAGAAATTTGTTTTGTTTTTTACAGAGGCTCCAAAAAGTACAAAAATGTGAAAGTGGATCAAGAAAAACTGCCTTTATTTTTAATAATTCAGCAAAATGTCAAATAAATAAGGTATTTATATTTGAATAAGGATCTGAAATCTGAAATTTCACATGATATAACCAAATTTTTTTGATAATATTTTCTTTTATTCATGTTTTACATCTTTTTTACCTAATTTACCTGGTTTTAATAAACGATTTATTTAATGTCAAAGTTTTTTAAATATATTTACATACAAAATGTAAAAATTAAGTAAAAAGGTGTAAAACATGAATAAATAAAAATATGATACTAAAAAGATTTTTGTTTATTTCATGTGAAATTTCAGATATGGGATCCTTATTCAATTCTAAAAACTTTGACAGTTTGCTGAATTATTAAAAATAAAGGCAGTTTTCTCTTACCACATTTAGATTAGGGTAATTTTAAGGCCGAACTAAAGATTTTAAAAATTGAGGTTTTTACGTACTATTATTTATAAATAAATAAAAGGCATGCTAATGAAATAACAATTTTATTTACAATTACAGTAAACCTTGAAAATATTGATTTATTAAGGTATATCGACCAATCTCATTTCTTACAATTCGATGACCTTCTTCATTATAATCAATATTTCCCATTTCTATTCCAGCCTCAATTTCTTCATTAATTAATGGCATTTCATCCTTCATAAATAACGCAATATTATGCAGTATTGCAGCTGCAACTACTATCTCTTCAACTTTTTCCTCGTGGAGTCTAATTCCTAATGCTAATATGGGAAATCTGCGTTTTAAGACACCAATACAACGTTCAATGGGATTCCTTGTTCGAATCTGGGCCTCATTGTATAAATGCTCAGCAGGAGTCCGTGGATTTTGTAATGGTGTCATAAGGTAATTTCTAATGGGATACCCTGCATCACCCATTAGCACACTGTCTTCACCAAATCTTTGTAATTCCATGTCTCGTCTTATGCCAGAATTATTAAAAATTGTTGCATCGGCAGCAGATCCAGGCCACCTACAGACAATATTTCGAATTGCTAATTTAGCATCACAGATGATTTGTACGTTAAATGAGAAATAACCCTTGCGGTTTCGATAAATTTCTGCTTCTCTTCCACCAGGAGACTAAAATACCAATTGGTTTTAAACTATGGCCTGAGTTATTGTAGTTTAGTCAATTTTGAGATATTTTTTAATTTATTTACATATGCTAGTTTTACCTGAATTTTTATGTGTGTGCAGTCTAAAGCTCCGATACAACGTGGAAACCGGCTAATATTGTAAAAGCCTTGCCTAACAGTACTTATTTCCTCCTCACCTTGTGGCATGTTTATAAACTGTGGTCTTAGCCGTGCAATTACAGTGAGACAATGATGTATGACTCTACTTGCAGTGCCTTTATCAAATCCACAAAAATCACCAATAGCTTGTAAAAATGATCCTGTTGCCAAAAACCTTAATGTGGCCAAAACCTTTTCAGTTGGTGTCAAAGCATGATTCCTGCAAACAAATTGTTACACATAACAAGCTTGTTCTCAGAACAGATTGCCGTAATAAACATGATATCACATAACTGAACTTTCTTTTTATTTTTAAATTTTAATTTACCTGTTCGTAGCCGACTGTAGTTCTGGAGTAAGTTCATCTATAATCCAATGAACAGTTTGTTTGGTTAAACGAAACCTCTGTAAAAATTCTTGTTCGTTCCATTCATTAAAGTGATTAGTTCTTGGACGAAAGTTTTGTGCTCTTCGAGGATGAACAACAATATTAACCAATTCGTTAAAATCTTCATCATCCGTAAAATCTTCATGTTCCAATTCCATTATGAATTTTATTTTTTAAAGTAGTCAAGGTTAATAAGAAAAGTGAGGTTGGAAAAAATATTTTAGTAAACTTCGGTTAAACGGCCAAATTTGGGCGTTTAAGTTTACTGCGGTTTAAACCATAAATTGTAGTTAACCTATACTGGTACAACAGACAATGCATTTTAAACTAAGTTTATCTGTTAACTGAACTTTATACAACCCGCCCTAAAAAGAATAAAACTATACCATCTCCCTTTAAGAGAGCACTTATATGGCCAGAGCCGAAACTGATAAAAAAAAGAGCAGCAGGAGAAAAAATTCCATCGGTAGTTACTTCCAAAGCATGGCAGGTTTATCAGGAATCAAAAGAGAAAAAGAAAAAGGAGGAAGAAGAACAAAAGATAAGGAAAGCCGGAGAACGACAAAAAAAAGAGAACTACAGATTAAATTAAAAATGGTATAGTTTTTCATCAGATTCAGAAACATCCGATTCTTGGAAACCTTCCGAAAGCAGCATAAAGATGGGGGATAATAACTCTGAGGAAGAACAATTACACTGCGTTACACGATTTTGGTACCCGTTAAACTAATAGCTGGAATGAAGAGGTAATGAGTCATAGATAAAAAGTTCCAAGCATATGTAGTATCCATCACGTCTAGTTTTCGAGGTACATGTCAATTTTTGTTTTAACTAACCTCACTTCAGTCATAAAAGAAACCGTTGACGTTTTCGACGCATTTTACTTTTCTAGTGGTTTGTTTTATTCATAAATCGTTTCTATTCGATAGTATCGATATATCTGAATGTATTTATTTGCATCAAACAAGTTTAGTTACGTTTGTGGACAGTATATTGTGAAATCACAAGCAAAAACTGTTTCCGAAAAAGCAAGAAGTGCATATTTACTTTATTTTGGACGTGCTATTAATCAAGGTAAACCATGGATACCACAGTTTTTTTGTGTTTCTTGCTATGTTACTCTCATGTCTTGGATTAATGGAATCAAGATGTCAATGCCGTTTGCCATTCCAGCTTTATGGCGTGAACCTAGTAATTATTTTAATGATTGCTACTTTTGCATGACTGGCGTACATGGCTTTACAAAAAAATCAAGCACAACATTCAGTATCCTGACGTTCCTTCAATGTCAAAACCAGTACCGCACAGTGATAAAATGCCTCCTCCTTTACCCTCTAACAAAAGTAAAATTGAGATTTTGGAAGAGCCAGATTTGTCGCATGTTGTAGAACGTAATGACGAAAGCAGCAAAGATCCTCAGTTTTTACCTTCTACAGGTTCTTTTGGACGTCCAAATCTGATAAATCAAAATGAATTAAATGATTTGATACGAGACATAGATTTATCAATTCGGCAAGCTGAATTACTCGGCTCTAGATAACAAGAATGGAAGTTATTGGCTCCTGATACAAAAATATCTGTGCAAAGAAAACGTAATAAAGAAATGGCTTCATTATTTTCAACTTTTGAAAACATATGCTACTGTAACGATATAGAAACATTAATGAGTGAGTTGAACATTCCCTACTTAACACAAAACTGGCGTTTATTCATTGATGGTTCAAAAACAAGTCTGAAGGGAGTATTATTGCACAATGGTAACAAGTATGCGTCAGTACCAATAGCATATTCAACTGTTTTAAAAGAAACATATGAAAATATTAAATCAATACTAAATTTGATAAAATACAAAGATTTTAGGTGGAAAGTGTGCGCTGATCTTAAAGTTATAGCTATTTTACTCGGGCTCCAGGGTGGATTTACTAAATACTGTTGTTTTCTTTGTTTGTGGGACAGTCGAGCCACTGAAAAGCACTATACTATAAAAGTATGGCCTGAGAGATCAGAGTTTGTTTGCGGAAAAGCTAATGTTAAACATACACCGTTTAGTAGACCCTAAAAATATAATTTTACCACCACTTCACATAAAATTGGGTCTTATGAAAAATTTTGTCAAGGCTATGAATAAGGAAGGAGAAGGATTTTTATATTTGAAGATAGTTTTTTCAAATTTAAGTGATGCAAAACTCAAAGAAGGGATATTCGTAGGACCACAAATACGCACATTGATGAAAGACCCGAATTTCGACAAAACGCTGACTGACAAGGAACTTGATGCCTGGTTAACACTGAAGGCCGTGTGTAAAAGAGTTTTTAGGGAACCATAGAGCCAAAAATGCGGAACAGCTAGTTAACAACCTGTTAAAAGCATCCGAAAACTTGGGTTGTAGAATGCCCTTAAAAATTCACTTTCTTCATTCACACTTTTCTTTTTTCCACCTAATCTTGGTGCTGTCAGTGATGAGCAGGGTGAAAGGTTTCACCAAGATGTAAAGAAGCTTGAAGAACGATTTCAAGGCCATTGGGACACAACTATGCTAGGCGATTACTGTTGGCGTCTAAATCGAGAAGATCCTTCTAAACACAAAAGAAAAAGTTAAAATTTAAAGGTATCCTGGGTTTAAATTTTGTAAATTAATTTTTCTTGTGTTTTTCATAGGTTAGTGTTAAAAATAAACTCAAATAAATCGTACCAGATTTTTTTATATTAATAAAATTATGTTTAATTCTTTCAATTTTGAGTATAATTTGCCACATCCTCATGGAAAAAAAATGATACGTGATGGAAAGAAAATATGTATGTATTCTTACTAAACAACAGGAATAAATAGGAAAACGTGACATTTCAAAGCGGGTACTTAATTTTTGTTTTTATTTGTAACGCAGTGTTATTAGTCGACATTCGTAACCAGGACAGGTTATTCAAGGAAAGTGATTATGTTCTAGTCGAGTTCCCTGGAAAAAGCGACAGCATAAATATGTATGTGTTATTCAAAGTCTGTTGTCGGAACACGAAGCAGAAGTTGTCGCTATGAAACAATGTACTCAAGAAAACTTGGCTTCAACAATTAATATTAAAGATATTAAAGTAAATAAAAAACGAAAAAAATCTGAAAATAAATTACAAACAAAAAAATATGTCTACCGAAAACTGATTACTTGACTGATGCCAAGTATTCACCAATTTCTGATAATGGCATTGAGGAGAGTGTTAAACATTTAAATAAACAACCTTGCATTATTATTTCGTAAATACTAACGTTAAAACCTATTAAAAAACCGAAAAAAATCAAATCAAAATTTAGATTTAATTTAGTCTTTTGAAGATTACGAATTAAGTAAAAATTCAAAAATAGTTACAAATTTGCCTTGTCCTAGGAGTATTAGTGACTCCTCACGATTTATTAAAGTGTTTAACTGGACTACAAACGAATATTTTGGAGAATTGGAATTAAATTGTCAGTCTAAAAATTTAAATTTGGAAATTACAAGAAATAATGGAATTACAGCTCTTCCAGAATATTGCCAAAATATTAAGAAGCGTGAATGTAAAAAAAATAATTCCAGTAAAAGCCCTTATAAGAGTGAGCTTGACAAATTTCTCACACTTCCTCCCAAGCGGAACCAACACAAAAAGATATGCGACGGGATGTGCAGCAATGAAGTCGCTGTTTCATAATTATTTTTCATTAGGAAATTGTGAAAATTCAAACAAACTCTTGTAGACAGGGTAGTTTGCTTGTCAATTGTGCCAAATCTTTTTGCAAATCCATGCTTTGAAGAAAAGGATTAGACAAAATTTCCTTTACCCCTTCCCCATTTTTCTTACCCTATCCTAAGCCTTTATTACCCTGTTTAAAACAAAACTTTTACCATAAATTCTCAGTTAACAAAACAAGATGTTCAAGTGTACACGGTACTTAAAACAATTTACCAGAAAATCAAGTGTTTTAAGACATCTAAAGGAAGTTTGTTTAAATACAGATTATATAATAAATCCAGATAAATTTATAATTAAAGGTAAAACAATGGTAAAAATAATAATAGTAAACAAAACTAATAAATTCAATATATTTTTTAGCTAAAGAACAAAATTCTCAACAACAATCAAAATTAAATAAAACAAAGGTTGCAACCCAGTCTGGCAAATACTGTCAACAATGTAGCATTAATGTAAATTCCTGAAGCTCATATCAAAACAAATGACCACAAGGCCAAAAACTTTGTAAAATGTGAACCAGGAATTGAAATATTGAAGAGTGCATTTAAAACCCGAATTATTTCATATAAAATGTCAACGCCAGAACACTACGTTACTTTTACCAATTTTCAAGAAGATTTAAGCAATGAAGTATCGACT